>SNQJ01S0026070.1:0-27971 GCA_010110895.2 Picea sitchensis
AATACACAAACCAATTATTCACCACGATATAAATATTAATCATGTACTTGCATAAAGGATAGTTAGACACAGTTGTTAGATGCAAGTAAAATCAAATTGCTTCAAGTAAATAACTGAAAAGTAAATGAAGCATATGGCTTTGCAGAGTGTGTAATATGAGACCAGTGCCTTAAAGGTAATCGTGGGAAATGTAGTTCGTGTGTTTTATTAGGGTAAATTGATGTTGAGTTAATGAGAGTGTTTGGCCTCCTTGGAGGTTATCTCTTTGTTTGGAAACTTGCAGAGAGTTTTCCGAAAACCAATGGTCTCACCAGTAAACTCACTCAAAGTGTTGAATATCCAAAACAAGTGGGAAGCCAGGTACCAAGAGGGCCCACCTTACTTTGCAGGTCACTTTAAGGCGTTTTCCTGTGCATTAAGCTAACTACTTTAGATATTTCCCTAATTAATCTATCACCACTGACCAACTCAGCGTGTATGAACTTACTCCCAGCAGATCGAGACTAGCTCGCAACTGGAAGGGTCAGGAACCACACTGAGAGCTGAGGGGAAATGTTTATTTTAAACAAGAATAAAATTATGGAAATTGAAATTTTGTCTAATTACTAATCCGCACCGAACATGCCTCTTGCAAGGAGCTGAGGGGATGGTTTATTTTCCAACTTTGAAATTGCAAGACTGAAAAGCAAACTAAACTAACAATTAAAAATTTCTTTGCCGAAATAAAACTAATCTATGTGTTATGGTTAGGTTGATTGATTGATTCCTTTAACTTATGTTGAAACAAGGAAATGCAAGAAACCAAAAGTAAGCACACCACCACACCACCAATCCCCCTAAAGGGGAAGATGAAACTGGGCACTATGAGGCCCACTTTTATTGATTTCTATTACAATGATCTCTTCTTTGTAAGAGATTTGAATATTCCTTATAGAATGGATCAAGGAAAGAAACCAAAGCCTAAAACAAACGCTCTACTTTTTATTAGGTGACTTGTGATTTTGAGCAAAAAAAAGATCATCAAGTGATACAAGGTTTCTTTGAACATAAGAGGTTGAAAGTTGGATCTTGAGGCCTGAAAGAGATTTGAATTGGTCTGAATTAGCTAGAACTTCTCCTTTCTTTTGTAGTGAACTATTTAAAATCAAAAAACAAAGAGGATTATAAACTAACACAAAGCAATCTAAATAAATACAAAAGGAAATACTTCCAATCTTTAGAAGTATTGCAAATTTTATTAAGTAAAAGAAGGTGTTTTTTGAGGGATTTTATGGTTTTTTGAAGAGGCTGAATGGCTCTCGATTGTTTGAATGCTCCAAATTTGTCCAAATTGGACAAGGTTTCTCCTTGGCTATCCGACAACCTGCAAAAACAACAAGAAGAATACCCCACAAGATACCCAAATGTGACTTTGGAACAACTTAAGGGGTAGATCAAAACTGCTTGAAAAATTCAAACAAATAACTTAAACTAACTAGTGAACAAAACAACAATGAAACTTTTAATTTTTCTGAGTTTAAAATGCTATTTTAGGACAGCAAAGAAGACACTTTTAAATTTGTCAAATTTCACAATGAAGAATCTTACAGAAAGCAACCCTTTACCAGCTTCAGATATGAGAAATTATTAAAAAGGGGATACTTTCACTAGATCTAGTCTTTTGATAAAAATTTGGCCTTTCCTAGATCTAGAAGCCTTGCATGCAAATCAAATAAGTTTAACTTTTAAATTTTATATCAGATCTAGTCACATGCAAGTATGTCAAAAAAAAACTAGTCACATGCAAGTATGTCAAAAAAAATAAAGGGTAAATAGATATAATTTATGAATAGAAGACACTTCACTTGAGCTTGGAATTCCTATTGGGCAATGGGGTTGCTTTGGTGGAGTAACTAAAGAATTGTCTTTTAGATGATCCTGGATTATTTCGCACGAAATGATGAGCCGGAGATATAATAAAGAAATGCAATAGATATTTTCGCGAGTATTCAATAATATAACAAATGCATCGTAGATGCAACCATAAACAAAGATATACAATACTACACGATTTCTCATTAATCGAAATGTACAAAGACCGTAAAATATAGAGTGAAAGATACAGAATGGTGGTAGCTTATCTCCTCGAGAAGAGATGTGACGCTACTGTGACTAAGTAAGAAGATGATTACAATGAGGCTCTAGTCTTTTACACATAACAGAATGCCAAAAACCTTAGAAATCCAAAACCTAACCCTAGAGAGAGAGAGAGCTTCAAAAGTCAACTGGCTTGGGTAGTTTGGTATATCAACTTCCCGAGGTCGTAGCTTTTGTATACTATCTCCGTTTTAGGCATGTTATAGTTCGTTGGAAAGGTATCAACGAGGGGATTAATTTAAATCAATCATGCCTTTGGCTGGCTGAGAACCTCGATCTCAAAACCTCATTTAGTCCCTCAAAATGGCCCTGGAATTTTAGGACCCGAAAAACTGCTAAGTGTAGTAAATTGCCAAAATTGTTTGAAAGCCATTTTGAGCCATTTGAAAGGTGGTGGCCAACGATATCCACCTAGATCAATCCTCGCTTCCTTAGGAAGCAATGGTTCCATTATGTCAATTTTTGGGGGAAGCTTTTGTTGAATCTAAAACCTTAGTGAGTTGCTTTCCTTACTGAAGTTGGCATGCTTAGCTTGTTGAAGGCTATCAATAACCTGTGGATGGAAGGGTTGGAAAATTATAAACAGTCTGGCTACATGAGAATTCTGTGTACAAAAGGAATATTTTCACTTTACTGCAAACTTGTCGACCTACTTCTATTGGACATAAAGTGCTTGGAATGAGGCTGTAGTGGTTTTAGTATCCTTCTATTCACCCTTTGAACAAATTGTGGAGAAGATAAATTTTGTAGTATGAGATATCACCTTATGGCAGCACTGCTTGGGTGGGCAGAAGAACTACCTCTGCATCCTCAGAGATGACCCCCTGCAGTAATAATACGACACTACCGGTCGAGACTCATAGATAGTATGGCGTTTCCACATATATGGTTTGCCCAAGAGAACATCACGTACATCCAATGACATCACATAATACCTCATCCTTGAAGGGTTGGATTCCGTATGACAATTGACACCGTCGCATTACGAAGATCTCTGCCCATAAGCCACCCAACGCCGCATGGTCGGTGTGGTGCTTCGTCTAATAATCCCAATTGTTTGGATGACCGGCCGAGATGAGGTTCTTCCTCACTCCACCATCAACAATAAATGCAACAGGGTCCTCTCAACCCACATATGTGAATGAAAAGGCGCCCCTTCCGATTTGTTGGTTCTTCCGGTTGAATTGTTACCGCCGCTGCCAATAGCAAAGGGGGTCTACGCTGACATGATCCGTTTCATCAAGATTTTCAGAATCGCATTCAATCGTTTCGCTCCGTAATGTCACACCAATGATTGTTTTGAGCCACATTCATCATCGGCACAGCTAAGGGATTCGTGAAATCACACCCTATCATTTTCCTGTCCTTCTTTTTGTCTTCCGCGGACCCTCTTTCCTTTCCCGTGGCTTGACCGGTTTTCGGGAGACTGTTTGTTAGCGATATCTTTGTCATACTTTGTTGTTGTGGATTTGCGCATCTGGACTCCCGCTTGTTCTCGGTGCTTAAATTTCTCATTGATTTTGACAAGATACTCCATAAGGCGTACCCAATGATGTGATGTCCGTAAAATCCATTTCTGGGCCATGTATCTGTAGAGCCCCACGGTATATTTCAGAACCAAATTTCGTCAGTCTTTGATACCCAAATTTTGCGCATAAGGTAAGGAAGCTACAGAACTCGGAATTGATTTCGCCCCCTTGTCAGAGTGTGGTCCATCTCATGTAATCGTCCTCATAGTTTCCAAATGTGGTAGTACCGTTTCCTTTACTGCGATCCACACACAAAATCCTGGTAATAATCTCTATATATTCCGTGTAATCCTCCTCAGGAACTCGCCCCGAAATTTCCACCAATGTTTGACATGGGGAGCCTAAGGAGTGCGAAGGCGATATTTTCTTTGTCGGAAAAAAATTATGAACAGAAATAACCTTCTAAAGTTTAACCATTTATCTATAGGGTATCTCAGACCATTTGACCTTCTCAAATATGGAATATCAAAATTAACCACTTGAAAGGCTGCAGGTGCCCAAAGTGGTTGCTTCGATGAATATGCACCTCATGCTAATTGTTAGCTGGGATGTGGGCAAAATTCTCCATCATTTTCGTCCCTCTCATCACAAGGTGGAGAGCTTGCTCAAGCAACGCATTGATAGGATCGTCTGCTCCGCCGATTTTCTTTTCTTCCGCCATAAAGGGTTTCTTGGATGTGAGCATTGTCTCTGGCAGAGACAAGATCGACCCAACTTGCTATACTCTGGACTATTTTGGGACATGCAATCGAAAAAATGATCAAAGATACCGCCGATACCATTATTGATCCAGTTTATTTTCGGCACTAAATGAGAGCTGAGATATAATAAATAAATGCACGTAGATATTGAATATATTCAATATAACATAAAATGTCAGTGATGCAACCATAAACAAATATATACAAGAATACACATTTCTATTAATCAAAGAAATGTACAGAGATCAGGAAACATGAAAGACTCAAGAATGGTGGTAGCTTAAATCCAGAGATGCGACAACTACTCGCATTCATAAGAAGATGATTACAATGGAGGATTCTAGGAATTTTTACTATAATCAGGAATGCCAAAAGTCATAGACATCCAAAACCTAACCCCTAGGAGATGAAGCGCCAAAAGTCAAGTGTAATCCTTGCTTTGGGTAAGTTAGCACATCAACTTCCCTGGGTCGTGAATTTTGCATACCTAATCGCTTGAAGTGATAGCCTGCTGGAAAGGTATCATCGAGAGATTCATTTTGGGGTTCACAATGCCTTTGGCTATTGTTTAGAACCTCGATCTCGAAAACCTTCATTTAAAACCCCCGTGTATTCTCCGAAGTTAAAATGCAATAGTAATTAAAATTGCTAAAAACCATTTTGAGCTATTGCAAAAAGGTGGTGGCCAATCGGGACATATCCGCACCATTCATTAGATTTCTTGAAGAAAGAGTAGATGCAATGAGCTCCACCGATCCTCCAAGTTGTTGAGATCCTAAAAAGCTTCACAACACTTATACAAAACTATCAAATAATTGGTGCTACCTACAAATGAAACTTCATGGAAAGATTAGTTATAGCAACCACACCATGCACATATAATCTCCAAATATAAGCAATCAAATAGAATAAGAAATCAAGCAATCTTAATGATTCTATCCAAAGAAGCAACAATGATTTTCCAATGGCCAATATTCAACAATGTAAAGAAGGAAACCACTGAAACTACATCACCCCAAGCACATAGCAATTTGACAATCCACAAAAGAGACACCATACCAATAACAGAGAAAATCAAGCCTTTCTACCTTATTCCAAGTAGAAAGATATATCATTGTTACAATAGCAGGTATGCACTCCCAAGCTTCCACTAGATTTCAGAAAGGAATGATGCTGCTTTATATAGCCAAATGGGTGACAATCCCAATGGAGAAGGGCTAATTCACTCTGGATGAAAGAAGCCAAGTTTGGGATGAGGGCTGCCACCTCTCACACACAACACTCATCTACTCCACCCTTGCATATTTAGCACTGGGGTGGGCCATCTCTCAAGAGGTTGGCTGCCCTCATGGGAATGTGCCACCTATCAAGAGGTGCGCACTCCTTTATTGGCACATGCTTAAATCATAACAATACATGCCCCACTTTATTCCTTTAACCAATAAAAATCATCCATTTGACGCCACATAACCTTTTGAGGTTTTATTTGTCTCCAACATGTCACCACATGTTTCCTGAGCCTTTCCGGGATTTGTTTTATTTATTTTGACTTTTTGTTTTTCGACGGCTTGATTTTTAAGTGATTGGAAATCACTATTTTTGTTTTTATATGGGTACTAGGTAATATGGGTCCCTAGGGTCCAAAATGAGCACCCCAAGGCATATTAAGTCTCTATATAGCACCACCTTTAATATGACCCTTTATTTTTAATTAAAATTTTTGTTTTGAGGAAATTTTAATTAACTCCAAGAATTAAAAAAAAAACTATAAATTTCGAAAGAATACTCCATGACTATAGGAGTATGTTTAGCATGGTAATATACATATACTAGGCTTAGATCCATGCTAAAACCTAACCATGGGCATATACTACCCACCTGAGGATTGAGTGAAAACCTATAAATTATAAATATAATAAATAAGTAAAAAAAATATAATAAATAAGTAAAAACACCTGTGAGATAACTTATGCTTAGACTAATGTGTATAAGACCTTTTACAATTTCATCATGTAACATATCTTATTACAATTTTTATGGAAAAATGTGAAAAAGGTTTATTCAATGACCGATTGAACTTCGAACTCTGAATTTTGAACAAATAATTGTTCAATCTTTGGCAGCTCACCTCCAACCCGCAACTTGGTGGAATAAATAAAGTGACTTCAAGCAATTCATTTTCAGTCCTTCTTTCGTCTCGTATTTCCTTTCTTTTTTTGGCGGTATTGAATCGGTTGTCTTAGTGACCATCTAATTTTGGTTCATTGTTGTGTGGGTTAGCTGCTCTTTGACCCGCTTCGTCAGGCGTTTACGATCCAAACTTCGCCGCTGTGTAAAGTTTTGTACCATCTTTGACAACGCATCCATAATCCATGCCCAATGAGGTGATGTCCGGAAATCCATTTTCGTTTGAATTTATCTATGCAAACAACCACAATGTTTGAGCACTGGATGACGCCGTAGTCTTCTTCTTTGCGTTCAAATTTGCGCGAGGGGTATGGAAAATAATAAGAAATCAAGGGTTGTCTCGTCCCTTTCTTTGGACGTAGGGTGGTCCATCTCAGGTAATCGGTCCTGCAGAAGCCTTGGTCCTCGTAGCTTCCAACATGGTATTATTGTTCTTTAATGGCATCCCAGAAGGAATCTCATGTAGGGGCCACCACAAACATTGTAGATTCCTCCACGGCCCTTTGCTCAGAGTAAATATCCCACCAGTTTTTAGCATGGGGAACGACCTTGAGGAGTGAAAAAGTGATATTTTCCCTATCGAAAAAATTGTGGACTGAAAAATATCCTTCGCTCAGATTTAATCATTTATCTACAACATCTACATGTATCATCCCTTAAAATAATGGAATATCAAAATTTACCTGTACCTTGAAGGGGGTTGCATGGCCGCTTGATGAAGATGCTTCTCCTGTGGGCAGCCGTCGAAGGATCTGCACGAAGTTGTCCATCATTTCATTCCTTTGTTGCATGAGGGATTCCTCAAGCAAAATTTTAATAGGATCTCCTGCTCCATCATCTTTATTTTCATCTCCCATGGGTTGTTGTCAAGCTCGGCGCAACCGATATTGTAATGGATTGATTGGTTCGAGTCCCAACTTCTTGTACCCAGATCTTGTCAGGGACATGCACGAAGAAAAATAAATGAAGAGAAGACTGCTCTGATACCATTGATCCGGATTTAGGAGCAGAACGAACTGATTAAAATAATGAATACGATAAGCACAGAGATATGAAGAATAACAAAAATATCCAGTGAACAATATCTTATATTAAATAATGAAATAGGCTAAAACTGTAAAACTACAGAACTGGAACACTTGCTTGAATGGTGGTAGCTATCTCTGAGAAGAGATGTGGTTGCTACGCGCATCCGTCTGAGCAGAATGGATTACAATGAGGCTCCAAAGGTATTTTTAATATTACTCATGAATTCCTAAACCCTAGACATCCAAAAACTTGGTCTTAATTTGGTACCTCAACTTCCAAGGGTCGTAACTTTTGCACACGACCTTCATTTTAGGCGCGTGATAGCCCGTTGGAAAGGTATTTCAGAGAACTACACATTCCACTGTCAAACTCTGACTTCATTTGTAGTTTGAATGTGGCGAGCCAAAAAAAAACAATGTTTAGGACCCCAACATGGCCCTGGAAGTACAAAAAGATGTGCTGACATGAAAACATACAAAATAATCCAATTGGATTAGGAGAGATGCCACCCGTATCCACCTGGAGGATGTGGCTTCAGACAACCCAGAAGTGTAGAACCCACAATTACAAAGCAGTACAGAAGAACATGATGAACAAAAAATGAACACAAGGAGCCAGTTGGAATAGGTGGGTGGCCACCAATATCCACATGGGATCATTTTTACTTAATACAATTAGTTCAATCTCGCATGAATAAAACATTAAAATCATTGTCTAATACTTATTTTGAGAGGATTTTATGGAAAAACGCAGCCGGAAAAATCCTATTTTGGAGGACCATATGAGCTCATCTTTAAAAGTTGTTTCTACACAAAGAATTCCTTGAAATCTAGTTTCTAACCTATTTTGAATTTTTTGATTTGGATCTCAAAATGGAAAAGATATGGCCAAAATAGTTACTAGGTCTCAAGCAAAAAATTTAAGAACATATTTAATACAGCCATGATTTGAGGGATTTGATGGAAATATTTTTACAAGATGTTTCTAGGGATATCTCCCTTAGAACCTAGTTTCCATTACAATTTTAATCACCTCAATCCGACATCATATGAAGATGTTATGCTCAAATTATTAACTGCTTGTCATAAAATCTGCATTGTGACAATTTTACATCTTGATTGTCTATTGGCATATTTCACACATCAAATCATATTATTCTCAAAATTGTTTTATAAGGGAGGTATAACTTCAATTCTAGTTTAATCCACAATTTGAATCATCCCATTTTGAGGTCATATGAAAAAATTATGCCACATTTAGTAACTGTATGTCTTAAAACCAACATGGTGAAACTCTGTCTCCTAGGTCTGTTCATCAGTGGATTTGAAATATCAAATAAAGCTATATTAAAATCTTGTTTCTACTTGAGATATATACATGAGTCTACATTAATCTCCAAGTGGAATCACATCAATCCATCCTTTATTGAAAAAGTTATGTTCAAATTAGTGACTGTTGGTCTAAAACAATTTCACAAACAACCCCATCAAGCAGGTTGTTCTTCAGTATGTTTGACACATCATTTAAAATCACTTTGAAAAACTGTTTCTACTAGAAGTATCCCTATGAATGCACTTCAATATATATTTGGAATCACTTCAATCAGATATAAAATGAATATTTTGTGAACGAAATACCGTCGGGAGGTCTAGGCTGGCAACCACTTCTCAGCAGGTAAACAAATGCATTTTTATTCATCTATCTTCTTTGGATTTGTTTTACTTGTCATTTTTTAAGTCTTGGATGAAGAGATACTTTACACATCTCTTCCTCCATCATCTCACATTTTATTGCAGACAAGTGCTAAGATTTTGCAAGACACACACACAGATTCAGAAGATCAAATCTATGAATGAGTGAATTTCAAAGTCAAGTTTTGAAAATTGATACACAAGAATATGAAATGTAAACATTCAAATCAATAAAAGTGGAACATCGTCTGATGTTGATTTCATCAAAGAAGCTCAAAATCCTTGGAGCTGTTAAAAACATCTTCTAGTGGATGACCAAGAGATACTTGAAGATGAATTGCGATCAAGGCAAATGACATGGATTCAATTATCAAAAGAAGTCAAGTCTCATACCATGACAAGTCACATCTATTGCCAAAGAATCCCTCTCAGAAGCCCATTATGTGATGGTTCATTTTCCTCCCTTTAAGCCTAACAATCCATCCATATTGAAGTCCAAATTTCCATGTAGTCAAGCTTAAACTTTTTATCTTCTTACCACTACTAGATCATGAATTCAACCCATTTTCCCTTTGAAAGTTTCCTATTTTCATTACTCACCTCCATCCACCCCTAACCCATGAATAAATTCATTTAGATCACTTACCATGCTAAGTTACATCATTTTCCTCTTTATTTTTGCCAAATAAAACCTACTTGATAGTGAAAATATTTCATCTATGGTCCTATAAATCATTACTCTGTATTCACGTTAGATGATGAGGGATTCATTAAGGCTCCCCTTTTAACAAGTCTTGACTCATCGACCTCAACACATCATCTGGGATCGAGACTAGAGACCTATTTAGTACCTTGAGACTTGCATGCCTTAATGGCAAGTTCTCTCGCTAATAAACAATGGGAATACATCAATGTCCCATGTTTGTAAGATCTTCTAGGTGACTTGATGTGCAACTCATTTATTCGTACCTAGTAAGATGTACTTGGGCATATTGACTCTCATTAACTTCAATGGTGAGTAGTCTCGTGTCGGTTAACAATATTCATTAATGGCTGGTAATCCGACAATTTCTTTCTATGTTCGACCTCGGCAAAATTTATTCACATAGATAAGAATTATGCCATGATGCGGATATGAATGAAGACTATATGGTTTCATGACACTAACAACAGCTTGCAACAGTGTTCCAATAAATCAAAATTTAGCTCTAGAGATCAACATCAATAAGTCCTACATCAACACCAATATCAAAATCTTCTACATCAAGCATCATCATCAACATTTTTCTACATCTTTAGTTTTATATC
Organism: Picea sitchensis; assembly: GCA_010110895.2. Taxonomy (NCBI): domain Eukaryota; kingdom Viridiplantae; phylum Streptophyta; class Pinopsida; order Pinales; family Pinaceae; genus Picea; species Picea sitchensis. Next base: position 10,582 of record SNQJ01S0026070.1, read on the forward strand.
AGTTTTTACATCATCAAGGTTTCTAGCATTTCTAAAAACTCTATCAGCATCTTAAAGAAGTAATCTCAACAAATACAAAGAATTTTTCAAGAAGTTGAGAATTAAAAAAAAAACCATTTCAACAAGATCATCAAAGAATTCATCAAATAGTGAAAATTTCCAGCATTACAAAGAGTCACCAACCTCAACAATTATTCAAAGTCATCAACATCACAAGCTTATCGGCACTTAAGATCTTCCATCCACATCAACACTTCAAAGTCATCAACATCAAGCATATCAGTACTTGGGTCTTCAATATGCAAGGTTTAGGAAAGGTCCAAAGGTTTGGTATATTTTGTTTTATTATTTAAGAAATAAAATAAAATAAAATAAATTCCCTTTTTTAAAATCGTTTTGGTTTGATTTCCTACCATTCACTACTCTTTCTATTTCCTACCATTTCATATATCAATTTTTCTTTATAAAAAAAAAAAAAAAAAGAGCAGTTCACATTACTTTTCATATCGCAATCTTACAAGAGGGATATTATTTTTATTATGCAACGAAGCAATTGGCCATAGCAAAGGAAGAATTGAGGGTGTGAAAAAAAGATAACATGAACAATTCAAGCAACAATTTCAGGCCATGACGATAGCCACAATTATGGGAAAAATGAGCAGAGGTCAAGGGTCTCCAAGCAAGAAGATTATTCCAACTCAAGATTTAGGACGACCATAAAAAAAAATATCAGTTGAGGAAGCAACCAAGGACACTTGTATAAGATAAAGAGATCCCAATTGCAGAAAAAAAGATGAACCAGAGAGCTTCCACATCAAAAGTCAACCTTTTGTTAAAGACTGTTGAGCAGATATGAATATACAATGAAACACAATTTTGAATTTTTGCACAAGGGTCATGCAAAATCATGAGTTTGGGTGCTCATTTTGACAATTAAAAATCACTCTCAGAACCTATCTTTTTTTCATTTTACCTCTATCCTTAGCATATTTCATATCATCTTTTTCTTACATCATGGCCCAACAAGGATTTATGAGGTATTTATTTAAATTAATTTTATTTTTTTATTTAACATTCAAATACTACTAAATTTGGATCTTTGGGTTGACTTTTACCAGAAAAGCTGATTTCTAGTAAATTCTCCAAGCTTGGTATATTTGCAGATGGAATTAGGAAAAATGGACTCTTGGAGCTTGTTTGTGGTCTTCACCCCATGGTTCATGTGCTTTTGTGTGCCCAGAAACGATCCAGAGACCATCGGTCAACATGGGTCAAAGGAGCCATGTATTCAACAAAATCAACACAAAGTGTGGGAAATCCGATTTTCCACGATTTTCTTGAAGAAATCGCTCACCTAGATTTCAAGCTAGCAAATGTAGGATGTGGTTATGCTTTTTAGGAACCATTTCATATCATTTTGTTAGAGTTTTGTGTATTTATATACTTCAGATCTAAAGCAAAGAAGGGGAAAAAAGACATTTTCTATGTAAAAACTCTATTTTTAATTTGAATACAAGTGTGCTGAGTTTCCTTGCTTAAACGCATTTTATATTGTGCATTTGACGAGTTTGGAGGGCACCCTTACATCAGTTTATGTGGCAACTCTGAATACTTGTACAAATTCGATTTTAGCTTGCGTTTTGTATGGTAAAGTGTGTGTTCCCTCTTTTTATGAATTTTTCTTTTTAGTTGAATTAAATAACTATTTATTTGTGTTTATTTTTGGTTCATAATTTTTATCAGCCCAACAGTGTATTGCTAGCAAGAAGTTGCTAATTGTAGCAATTAAATTGCAGCCTAGTCATCAACCATTGAGGGCATAAATGATGTATTGAATCAAAAAGTTGAGAATTGTTGTCTTTGTCTTTTAATACAAATTCATTTGAAGTGTGAAAAGTTGCAAGAATAACAAAGTATTATCAAGAGATTCAATTTCACTCTGTGACTGGAATTTCTACCATTGACTTCTTGTAAACTTGAAGGATTTTAAATGATAGATGATTTTTGTAATTTGTTTTATGCATAAGTTCTTAGACTAAGTTTTCTTTGAACACTTGAAAGATCATAGTAGCTTCAGAATATTGTTGTAAGGATCACAATTAATTGTGAAATAATTTCACCTTATAACCATCGTTTTTATCATTGAGTTACAATGATTAGGAAAAGTGTAAATGATGAGTTTGGTACCCTTTATTTTCATCATGCAAGTGTGATAGGTTAGCCTTTATGAGTTTGGAAATATAGTTGAGAGGTGTCCTTGGCATATGATCCATGTGAGAGGATCTGGTTGAGTATCGGTTATAGTGACAAGTTGGACAGATTGGTCAGATACATATAAGACAGTTAGATCAGTGATAGGTTAGATACAGTGACATGTCGGATACAGTGATAGGTTGGAAACAGTGACAGATTACAGGTTGATGTGATAGTGGTAGTGATAGTGACAGAGTTTGTGGCAAAGTACGTGATATTTGGTCTACACTTATATTTAAGGGCGGCAGGATGGGACAAGGAAAGGGGGTTGTATCCTCCTTCTGGTTGGAGTCGGAGAATCAGGGAGTTGGAGCTTCCTTCATGTTGGAGCCCGAGAACTAGGTAGTTGTAGTCACCTTCCAGTTGGAGCCAAAGAACCTAGGGGGTTGTAGCCTCCTTCTGGTTGGAGCCAGAGAATTCAGGGATTTGTAGCTTTCTTCAGGTTGGATCTTGAGAATATGGGGTTGGAGCCTCCTTCTAGTTGCAACTGGAGAATTTGGAAGTTAGTGCTTCCTATGAATGAATTCTTAATACATATAATAAAACATTATGTGGTTTTTTCCCATTTGGGTTTCCACGTAAATACTCGTGTACTATGTTCTTGATGTGATGTTGATTATGTTTACATGCTTATGATATATATGATTGGATGCATTCATAGATGATACATTGGTGATAAACTAATGAATATTTTTGGTAAAGATAAATAATATATACCGTGGTTAAAAATGGTATAATTGCTCATTACTGATTCACCCCCCCTTCTTAGTAATCCAACAATTGGTATGAGAGCAGGTTCCTTCAATGAAACATTTTAACCACAAGAAGGAGATCGTGGATTACACTAAGATTGGGATACCAAATTTTGATAATGAGGACTATGCCTTCTAGAGTAGAAGAATGAAAAAATATGTGCAGGAACAAGGATTTGATTTTTGGAAAGCAACAATAAATGGATAAAAAGCACCAGCCACTCCCCCGAAGGATAAATATGGAAATAAACTTGAATATTATAATTCAAGAGAAAAAAAATGCTCTCTTGAATGGTTTGATTAAATCAGCATACACCAAGGTTATGCACTGTGAATCTGCAAAAGAAATCTGGGACAAACTGAAGAATATCTACAAAGGTGATGACAAAGTCAAGGAAGCTAAATTTGAAACCTTTAGAGCCAAGTTCGAACAATTGAAGATGAAAACATAACAAGATGACGAAATAGTAAACAATATTAAAGGTTTGGGAGACAAGATGAAGGAACATGTCATTGTTAAGAAAGTATTAAGGTCTCTACCAGTGATATCTGATTCGAAGATTTCAGCCCTAGAAGAAAGAGGAGACCTGGGTACAATAAGCATGGATGAGCTACATGGCATATTTATAGCTTATGAAATGAGGATAGAGTAGGAAAATCCAGACACGAAGGAAGCAACATTCAAGGCATCCAAGAAGACAAAGAAGGAAGAAAAACAAAAGCCAAAGTCCAAGTCAGATTGCTGCTATAGTGATGATTCAAAAGAAGATGAAGAAATGGAAAACTTCGTCATAAAGTTTAAAAGAGGAACCAACAAATACAAAGGTATGCTTCCATTGAAATGTTTTAATTTTGGTAAAATTGGTCATTTTGCAAATAAGTGTCCTTATGCTAAGAAGTCTGATAGTGATGAAGAGGAAGACCCCAACAAAGTAAAGAAATATCAAAAGGGAAACATGAAAGATAAAAGGAAAGCCTTCAAGAAAAATCTCTACTCAAGAGAAGACAGTTTTTCATCTGATGAAGATAATGAAAGTGACAGTGACTAAGAGAGAGTACTCTTTATGGCTATGAAAAATAATAAAAATGACGAAGAAGGTTAAGTGGATTTTGAGGCAAAATTAATCAATTATTTAACTGAGCTAAAGAAATAAAGGAAGAAAAACATCCACCTGAAAACCCAACTTGAAGAAGGAAAAATAAAGGAAGAAGTAATGCAGATCCAAATGATAAAGAAAGAAAAGGTGTGTGAGAAGCTTGAGAAGGAAATCATGACATTGAGAGTTGAAGTCAACAAGCTCAACAAGAACTTGAAAAGTTCTCAAGTGTTAGAAAACATTCTCCACAGTCAAAGGCCATACAGTGACAAATTCAGACTAATATACAAGAATGTTCATTTTGAGGAAGGTTCAAGCTCCATGACAAAAACAACAGAACAAATGAGTTATGCAGAAGTTCTCAAAGGAAGGAATCATGGTCAACAAGAATAAGAAAGGGATGAATACAAAAGACCTTCTACATTTAGGCAACAAAGAAGCTTCAATCATTTTGAAAGAAACAACCAAAGATAATGTATTGATCAACCAAGGTAGAATTATAGAAGGACTACACCTCAAAGAAGATCATTCACTTCTAGGTATGTAAATTTATTTTAGGGTCATTGTTTTAATTGTACTAACTTTGGACCTAAAACTGTAGATTGCACGGTTTATGAAAGAAATGATCAAGCAAGAAATACATATGTGGCTCCACATAATATTGAATGTTACCAATGCCACAACTATGGACACATAGCTCGAAATTGCAGATACATGATTAAGCCTCACATGAAAGAAAATATTGATGGCAGATGCAAGAAGGCTTGGAAAATGCGATATACATGATTAAGCCATGAGTTGAAAATATTGATGGCGATGCAGCGGCTCGGAAAAGCAGCTTTTAAAGAAGAAGAGAAAGTGTACTCGAAGAAAAGTCCAAGGAATCATACTTACAGGAATCATATTTACAGGAAAATAGAAAAGTGTTGGAATTCAGGCAGAGGGTAAAGAAGAAGATGTCAAAAGTCAGGATGATGACAAAATTCAGAAATAGGATGAAGAGGAAGATATCTCCATAGATGAAGAGGAATATCACTTCGCATCAAAGCATTGATTGTTCTATGCCATCCGACTTGGAGACTCCTAGTAAATATGAATATTGAACAAGGGGAGTTAGTGCAATAGCTAATACAGATCAAAGAACCATCTTTTGAGCAGTATGAAGTGTTTGTAGAGACAAATTCAGAGCAATCATATAGAAAACGTATAGAGTAAGAGATTGATCGGTTGAGAAGCAGTGTTCCCACACAAGTGTTAGTTGGCAGTTACACAAGCATAAGTTTATGGTTGTATTGCACATATGTATTCAGGCAGGGATGTCTTCAATACATGTTTTTCCAGACATGCAGATTTTGATTAGCAGATAGATCAAATCTGTTGACACATTTTATGATCAATTGTAGCCATGAAAACATCATTATAGTACATATGAGTCAACATTGTGGACAATTGAGTAGCATAGTTATGGACATTTTGTGACATATGTTGAAAGATTGATTCAAAGATTCACAGATTGATTCAAAGAGTCGCATATTGGTTCAAAGATTGGTTCATAGATTGATTTAGAGATTCATAGATTGGTTCAAATATTGATTCGGAGATCAACTTAGAGACCGTTGGATGATTATTATAAATGAATATTTGAATGCCTTAACTTTGAATGATTTTTATATATGTCAGTGAATTACATGAGGAAGCACCAATGGACAATGAACAACACTGTAAGAGAAGAAATTGATATACACAACATTTGGCAGAAAATTCAAGTCATCAGAGGAAGAGATCTAGAGAGGAAGATCAATAGAATGCAGAAAAGGGGAGACATACCCACAAGGGGAGTTATTCTTTTCCCCATGATTGATTACAACATGTACAGTGTCAAGAGGAGACATATCAGCATGGGAAGTTAAAATTTGGTCAAAGAGGAAGAGAAAGAATAGAGGCATGGAGACAGGGGGAGCAACCTCGAGGAGATATACCCTTTTTCCATTGATGTCAAAGGGGGAGAGTGAGAAACATTGATCAATAACGATGGTCACAGGGTGAGCATAAGCATGAGTGTTGCCATGTCTAAGTGTTTCCATTAATTCCAAAGGGGGATATTGTTGGAAAGTTGGTTTGGGGAGATTGTTGGACAATTGGTTTGGACAATTGGTTGTCATTGATGTTAACCCTTGGAGAGTGATCTTGGAGATTGATGTCAACCCTTGGAGAAGTAAACAATCTCCAAAGATGTCGATGAGATTGTTGGATAGTTGTTTATCATCTGTATGATCGATATTGATGATGAGTTAGTTGGGTACATTTGATATAGTCTACATGTATCCCTGAAGGTGTGTTTATGGGACCCTAAGTTGATTGAGGAATAATGACATGAAGGACATTGAAATTGTAGGTAAGACTAACATATATGAATAGTACATGTCGTGTCATTTTCGGTGATATGTGGTACGCCATGTGGATCCTCACGGTTAGGGAGATATGGACTTGTAAAGTTGGAAGCCCCAAAGAGTGGACAAGAAGCCCCTAGTTGATTACAAGTCTTGGTCAAAGGGTAAAGTGGTTGTAACAAGAAACCCCTAAAATAAGGAAAGAGGTTACCTAGAACAAGTATAAATACACCTCAAGAGTCTCTCATTTGGACACACACACTTATATTGAATATCTATCTTATGAATGCTCTGGTCTATCTTTTGGTAAATCTATTAGTGAATCTTAGGTTGAATCTAACAACATTTTTCTGAGGTAGCGAAGGAGTCTGAAATGCCAAAAGTTTTGGAGTTGCAAAAAATTGGAAACCCTATTTTTCTGAGGTTAGACACATGCTGCAAAAGGACAGGTCACATACATACGAAGTATGCAAGAAGATAGGTCGCGTACATACACAGGTTGCAGGAGGACAGATCACATACTTGAGGTAAAGCTATGAAAAAAAGGTGTACATATGAGTTGCATCATGTTTTGATGGTACACCACAATTGACACAGTGTTTGAGATGGTATGTTTCGGGTTTTCAAGAGTAAAGGTATGCCATTTATGTATTTGTTTGAGGCTTGTATCTTGGATGGTATGGAACATGCTTAAGGCATGTCTTGGAGGCCCTTGATGGTACATGCTTTCATATGGTTGAGGTGATATTGTTACATGCTTGATACATACTCTTTGTACTTGTTATATGGTTGTTATGGTTCATTGTTAGAGGTACATGTTTGTGATATTGGCATATACATGAGCCTTATCTTATGGTACATGGCATGATTTAGTGTGATATGGTATATGGTTGATGTGCATGGTTGGAACATGTTATGGTACATGGTATGACACAAGTGTTGATGTACATTGTTGAGGTGCATGGTTGATGCACGGTTTGGTACAAGTTGAGGTGCATGGTTGATGCATTGTTCAATACAGGTTTTGGTGCATGGTTGATGCACTTGTTGTGGTATAGGTTGTGGTACACGATTGAATTTTGGTATGGTACAGATTGATGGTTTGGTACATGCTTTGGTACATGGTTGAGACACATGTCTTGTGATGGTATGTTGGTGATCTTGGTGCATGCTTGGTAGTGGCATGTGTTGGTGATGTTGGACATTTGGTTGAGAGGTGTCCTTGGTATATGATCCATGTGAGAGGATCTGGTTAAGTATCAATGACAGTGACAGGTTGGACAGATTGGTTAGTGATAGGTTGGACAGGTTTATCACTGACATGTTAGATATAGTGATAGGTTGGATATAGCGACAAATTACAGGTTTATGTGACAGTGGAAGTGACAGTGACCGAGTTTGTGGCAGTGATAGTGGAAGAGTCTGTGAAAGTTGGTCTACACTTATATTTCAGGGCGACATGATGGGGAAAGGAAAGGGGGTTGTAGCATTCTTGCGGTTGGAGTTGGAGAATTAGGGAATTGTAGCTTCCTTCAGGTTGGAGACTGCGAACTAGGTGGTTGTAGCCACCTTCCGGTTGGAGCCGGAGAACCCAGGGGTTGTAGCCTCCTTCTGGTTGGAGCCATATAATTTAGGGAGTTGTACCTTCCTTCAGGTTGGAGCCTAAGAGCCTCCTTCCAGTTGCAGTTGGAAAATTTGGAAGTTGGTGCTTCCTATGAATGAATTCTTGATATATATAAGAAAACAGTCCATGGTTTTGTCCCATTTGGGTTTCCACATAAATACTAGTGTATTGTGTTCTTGATGTGATGTTGCTTATGTTTACATGCTTATGATATATATGATTGGATGCACTCATAGATGATACATTGATGATAAACTGCTGAATACTATTGGTAAAGATAAAGAATATATACTATGGTTAAAAGTGGTAAAATTGCTCATTACTGATTCACCCCCCCCCCCACTCCGTAATCTAACACATAATTGAGGCAAGTCTATTATTGAGTGGACATGTTTTCTTGTTTATTGAATTGACAATTATACAAGAATCCCCCAAGACAATTAAATGTTGAATATGCTTCTGTCGCTAGCCTTAGCCCATGAAGTAGTGAGTAAGCTTCTACTTGGTTATTGGGTGACATTATTAATCGCCAAACATATGACCATTCAATTTTTCTTCCAAAATTAGTGAGGATCCCCACACCTGCCACCCCTTTTTTAAATATTAATAAAATGTCGTATTCATAATTTTTTTTTAAAGTTATACAAAACAACAACTACAAACATACATGGGGTGGCAGGTGTAGGAGGGAGTCTTTTTTTATCTTGGAGGAAACATTGATACTCTTTACTCTTGGGGATTAGGAGTTGCTTCAAACAACATAGTTGAAGCTTATGCTCTCTTTCAGGGGCTAAGACTAGCAAGAGAAGGGAGCATTAACAAGTTGTCATCTTTTGTAGATTCAATGATTATAACCATAGCAATCATCAAACAAACTCAAACTAATTTATTTATTTATTTAATGGGATAATAAGTCAGGTTGTTGCGCTCAGTCAAGAATTTGAACAATTCTATAATGAATTAAATTCCATAGCTGATCATCATGCCAAAGGGGGCACTAGGCTAAGCAAAGGTGAAATTTTGATAAATGGGGTGGGAGGGACCCAAGCATTTCTCTAATTCCCTTCCCCTTTCATTTTTCGTGCCCCCAAGTTGGCATATGGCAGTTGTCGAGGGACAACACTCTCCTCTCGCACATATGGGAATTAATTTCCCTTGTGTGTTGGTCTTCTCATTTGTGTGGCACATAGATTTTGTGAAGGGTTCAATGGCCTCTACTCTGGAATTTTTCCATGTGTCGTCTTGTATTGATCTTGTTGTTCAGGGTTCAACAGAGTCACCTTCTCAGAGATTTCTTGCGTGTTGCATTGGGTTCTTGCTCGACAGATCTTGCTCTATCCACTTTAAGCGGTTGGTTTCTGCGTGCACTACTTGTGGAAACTGTTTATCATAGGATGAGTTACGCCTTGCTCATTTTGATCAGCTGGTAAACGAGTGTTCTTTGTGTTTTTTCTTGATCACAAATGATATTGGAGAGGTTTCAATATATATCATGATATCCGATGACGACGTGGGCAAGTGTTGTGCTTTCTTAAATATTTTTTTGTCCCAGCCATGATTTTTTGTTATTTATTATTTGGGGTCGGGACCTGGTTTTCTGTGGATTTGGTGTTCTACAGAGGAGGATTATGCATCCTCCTCCCATGGAGACCTCTTAGAATGATCTCAGAAAGTGCTCAGAAGGAGTGAGGAGATTGCTCAAGAAAATAGTTAATCCCTTCACCAGCTTACAAGCAGATTCAAGGACTTCGAGCAAACGCTGGCCAATCTCACCATATCCAGAAATCAAGAAACATAAATGGCTCTACAAACCTTAAACAATGGATAGATGAAATGGAGTAATAAATACAACATATCAAGTCCCAACTCAATGTTCAGCGTATGGCAACGACATCCAATGTTTAGGAGGACCAACACTCTAGAGTTGATGGAGCTAATAGTGGTGGAGGAACTAGTGTCCACGACATTGTCCCCATGGAGACTAAAGAACTAGTTCTTCTCAAAGCTCCTGAAATTATGGACTCTTTCTCTTCTAACTAATGTATGTTTTTTAAATTTCTATGGTGTCTAGAGAGCTTCCATAAGAATGTAATCAACTCAAATGAGCTTAGAAATAGTCTTATAAGACACATTTTGCTGCTAACTATAGATTTAAATTTTCTTAATAGGATGGAAGCCCTCTTTTATAAAGCTTTGCTATTATTACTTCGGCACAACCTCTTTTAATACAAATATAAGTTTAATTCCAATTAAAAAAAACAATTATAAATACACAACATAAAATTTATAAACAATTAAAAAAATAAAAATAAAACTTAAACTTTATAAACAATTTTAAAAAAATACTTCAGCTTTATAAATAATTTAAAAAAATACTTAAACTTTATACATAATTAAAAAAATTAAAAATAAAACTTAAACTTTATAAACAATTTAATAAAAAGGTCACGACCAAGCCAGCACACCAAATTGGTGTATGAGACCCCCTTGTTTATGGGACAAGGGACCCCCCTCCACCCAACGATTTGACTGGTAAAGTCTACAAAGATATACACAAACAAGATGCCCAATTGGACAACAATATACCCTTTTAAATAACATTTCTTTATAAAGTATAAATATTAAAGTTGATTTTTCTTAAAAGACATTAAGACTACGTGCTCAAGTCCTAGTAACATGGTTGAAGGAAATGGTAACAATTGCATTTGTTTTTATAAATATCAAATTTGGGGTGTATTCAAATATAAAGAGGAAGTGAGAAGATACATTTTCTCAACTTAGTTAAGTGGTGGGATTCATTACCTATTAATTAAGTGGTGGGATTCATTACCTATTAAGAGACGGGTTTCATGTCAATTTGCTATGTAATTTTTTAACAACAACAACAACAACTCATAAAGTCTATAGAAGTATATATATCCTACACTTTTTTGGATTTGAATATGTGACTTTTTAAGAGGAAACACATGTTCTTAACCATTAAACCCACTATATATTTGTAAAAAAAATGAAATTATAGAAGAAAATCATATTACATTGTATAAATAATGTTGTATTTTAAATGGTTGTTAAAATTTTGCTATTCTATGAAATAAATCATAATATATTTGTAAAAAAAATGAATTTTGATAAGAAATTATCACACCCTTTTAACTGACCAAATAATCTTTCAATTATTTGTATTTAAATATAAAATTATAAACATTTAAATAAACTTCAAATATAAAATTCTTTTGACACTAAAAATAAATATAAAAAAGTTTCGATACAATTGTATTATAAAACACAAACCACTTAGACTCCTTAACAAAAAAAAAAAGTTGTATATAAGAACTTTTAAATTGTATTATAAAACACAAACCACTTAGACTCCTTAACAAAAAAGTTGTATATAAGAACTTTTAAAGGAACTCATTATGAAATACAAAAAAGTTGTATATAAGAACTTTTAAAGGAACTCTGTTATGAAATAACATGATTGAGCCACTCTTCCATTTGAGGCTAATAGTTTAGAAATCACAAATGGAAAAAATGTTGACTTACAATAATACTCCATCTTTCGAGAACCCTCATTTGGGAAAGGATCATCCTTAATGTATGTTAAGGAAAATTATAAAATCTAAGATGGATTTGAATCTTAAATTATAAATATATGAAGATTGATTATTATAATTTTTTTCTAAATAATAGATGTTAGTTGTTTTTAAATGAATAATTAGTTTATATAACTTATGTTTAAAAGTTGGAGATTCAATCTTACTTATAAAATAAAACAATATTCCCTAAGGTCCACATATGATGAAACTCAGTTACATGTGTCTTAAATTAAGTTAAAATTAACATAATTTTAATGGAGTGCTAACCCAAATCCAACTATATGTAAAAACATTTCTAAAAATAATAAAAAAAACAAAATTATTGCAATCTTATAGTTTTTTTTAGACCGACCACTAACCATGAAAATAAATTCTAAAGAAAAAATAATATGCGGGAGAATGAAACTCAACTCTCCTAAATTGTACAAAGTTGAAGAAAATAATTATTATGATTTATTTTTAATTTTTAGTAAGTGTCATGTATTGTATCATATTATATTTATCACATAAACATATTATATTTATCATAGAAACACATTATATCATATCCTATTTATCATAGGAACACATTAAATATATCATATCCTATTATCCTATTGATCATAGGCACACATTAAATTGAACTAAAGCAAAGTTTAATTATGAAAATTTGTCTTTTGAGTATGGGTTAGAAAATAAACATCAGTATGAACATGAAAGACGAAGATAAAACATATGTACCCATTTTTGTGAAGGAGTTACAAAGTCGTGGTGATTCAATGGTTGATGTTGTAAGCAATTACATTGCAGTGAAAGGGAAGAGGGAACACCATACATGAGGTTTTGGAGTCCATGGGGAGTTGTGAAAGAATTGGTTTCATGGTTTGTAGTGATTAGAGAGGTATTTGGGGTTCTATTTAGGCGTGAACTATGGGGCATTCAAATCGTTAGATTTTTGGTGAGGGTGACTTTTCTACCAAGTCAAAGTTCCACTTTTTATGTTTGTTATTCAAAAAATCCGATAATTTGAAAAAAAAAGGAAAATTAATTTGTGAAAACTTCCAAGGTCAAAGTTTCATGGAAAAAACTCCTAATACAAGGGTGAAACTTTGACATATAACATAGTTCCAATAGAATTTAAGGTCAATTTTGACAAGAAAAACAAAGCTATATAAGTGCCCCTTATCTTGTGCTCTCCATTACTGTGAGTAGTAATAATTGTTTATGATGTAAATCAAAACTATGCAAGAACCATGAAGCACATTACCACTAATTATTATTGGAGAGATGCTCTGAAAATGCAACCTATCTCTACACAATCATTCATGGTAACCCATTAATTTTTTTTCTTATATTCACTATGCTCTTTCTTTTTCTTCCAAAAATTTAACATCACTTTCCCTAATATTTACTACCACATACTTAATAAATAATGTTAATAGTTTATTTTTTGATTTCTATGAAATGGGTTATCCTAAATTTTAACCATTGACATTTTAATTATCATGAATTTTATGTTGTAATTTTTTTTACATGATAAATGATTTTGTTTTTCACTTAAAATTTGTAAACCAAATATAAGTTCAACATAAGAAATAGATAAATATATATTTTTAATATAATAAAAAGCTTTTTTTTTAATATTTAATTGGTTAATAATAAGTTTGAAGTTTTATCTCGAATGGGGTGACACACAACACTCAAGTGCCACGTTGCACCAGGCCTGGCCAAGCCATAAATAAGGATGGTCGGCTCACATCCCCTCGATATTAAGAATGGGAGTCAACCATTACTACCAGCTAGGAGCCATGAGACTTCTCCCTCGTGCGAATAACTCGACGACCAAGAAATTCAATGCTAGGGAGGCGATAATGGAAGTCGTCTCGTCGCACCTCCCGGTTATCATCCACCTCTACATCATATTTCCTCATTTCGTTCTCGGTCCGCACCAGGCTTGCAGTCTTGAGCTTGGGAGCGACCATTGCTACACCCTCTGCAACTTCGCCATTAGCATCATCCTCTTGATGCCCCAGGAGCGAGAAAAGTCGCGTTGCAGCCCAGCCTGGTACAACATGGCTGCAAGACAGAAATGGCTTGAAAGGCTCAAGAGGGCGCTCTCAATTGCCCGCACTCAGAGAGCTCAGATTGCTTGTAGGGACGGCAATGAAAGGATGGCCTGGTCACCTCCAACAACGTTTGTGGAGGAGGTCATCCCGGAGGAGCCCATACAACACCCTTCGGAGTCTATGCTCTTCACGGTGCCAGAGAACTGACAACCTCCAACCAGCTTCCCGGAGGACGAAACTCGGGCAATTACAGCGGCTCACCACAACACAAGCACCATGGACTCATGAATGGAGGAATTCCCTATCTGTTATGCTGAGGAGGAGCTCCCAAAAGAGTGTCTCCAAATGGCCGTTGAGGATGACACAACCTTGGCGGGTTTCACACCTTTCACAGTCTTAGAGCACGAAGGCGACCCCGAGAGCACATAGACGAGAGCAGAGGACGGGGCATAGGAGCGGAGCGCGGGAACAGACCACCAGGACAGAGTAAAGGAGGGAACCCGAGCTGGAACAAGCGAGGCAGTGGGGGGTGGCACGTTGAAGGAGGGTGGCGAGGTCCTTGCGCCACCTCCTATTACGACAACACCGAACTAGTGGCGTGTCCGTCCGCCCCTCTTCCACCTGGAACAACTCGACTTGGTGTTCGATTTGAGGCGCCAGATGGCAGACTAGGTCTACCGTGGCACACTCATGATCCAACACATAGACATGCTTTACGAGGCTTTCTCCAATGCGTCGACAAAGCAAAGGTGTCTGACGTGTGCAAGACTCTATGCCCTGCCAGCTAGGAGCGAAAGGCACAATGAAGACCTCGACAATGAAGACCTCAACGGGTAATTGCTCGGCTAGGATTGCCTTCTGGTTATGGTTAGGAGTTCAGTCAATTCAAACTCTTTTCTGTTTAGTTTATTTTCAGTTTTAGTTGTCATGGACAAATGCTCAGACTATAGGCTGCCATCTGTCCTGGTTTCCTCCGAGCAGAACAAATGGCGGTTTGCCTCTTTTGGACATGGTTATCCAAAACTGCTAATTATTCCGATTTCCATTATTTTGACGAAACCTCTGACAACCCCAGGACAAATCTCTCTTTTTATTTATGATATAATATAACAAGATCCACTCTCTTTTTTACTTAAAAAAATAAGTTTAAAATATTATAATAACCTTCACGTAATTCAAAATATAAAATTAATTACAAATTATAAACTCATTTAATGCTATATTGTACGCTCTGTACGCATTGGCTCTGGATTGTCACATGATTCTCCCGTCACATCTTGTTTTGTACCATCAACTTCATATCACACTCCTCCGGTGGCTGTTACAACTTGATCTAATGTCAATGCTTCCATCACTTACCCGGTACCCAATTAATTTAATTTGCATTTCTAATTTTCGATAACTCCCTTTTGTTCCCAATATGACACACATTTCCATGTATTATTAATTACGCCTATATATCTTCATTATCATTTCGCTATAATTCATGGTGGTCCTTCATATTTGGGAAACCTTTCTACACCTCACAATTTCACACAGTGAATGTGTTGTAGTGGAAATTTAGAGAATGTCTAGTTTGAGCACTAGGGCCATCTGTCAATTTTTTTTGCTAATTGTAAATTTTTTGTTTCCTTGGTTTTTGCTAAGTGAAATAGTGAGTAGGTTGAGTCTCAATCCTATTGAAAAAAATGCTTAAACAACTAGTGTAAACCTTTCAAACTATAATCATAGCTCTTATTAAATCCTAATGATCAAAATGCTTTAGGACGCAGTGCAGTACCGACTTTCCAAAACAGGGTAAGAACATGGGTGACTAATAAATACAAAATTAAGTTTCAAGATTTAGTACTCTCAAAATAAAAATCTCATGACAATATTAGAATTTCTGTATGCTTCTGGTCACTAGGTCATTTTCCTTGTTAATATTACATAATCATCATGATAAAAATCTCATGACAATATTAGAATTTCTGCATGCTTCTGGTCATTTTCCTTGTTAATATTACATAATCATCATGATAAAAATCTCATGACAATATTAGAATTTCTGCATGCTTCTGGTCACTAGGTCATTTTCCTTGTTAATATTACATAATCATCATGTTACATATTTATATCCTTTTGAATTATATATATTTATTACATAAAAGCATTTCTAAATTCTAGGAGGCATGTATAAGTAGTTTTATTGCACTTGTTTATATATGATAAAATAATTTTCTTATTTTATTGCGATGTAAGCAATTGCAATGAAAGAGAAGAGAGAACAACATACATGAGGTTTTGGAGTCTATGGGAGAGTTGTGAAAGATTTGGTTTTGTGGTTTGTAGTGAGTATAGAGGTATTTGGGGTTTCATTCCAGCATGAATTATGGGCATTCAAATCGTTAGATTTTTGGTGAAGGTGACTTTCAGATGAGTCAAAGTTTATTTTTTATAAGATTATTATTTCAAAAAGCTTATGATCTGGGTCATCTTAAAATTAGCTAAAACTTCCAAGATCAAAATTTTATGAAAAAAACTCATAATACAAGGATGGAATTGAATTTTTACATTTGACATAGTTCCAACCGAATTTAAGATAAAATTTTTTAATGCATGTGTGTTTTTCTTCAAGCCAAGACTAAACATGAAAGTAGAATAAATCAATACCCTATCCATGGTGAGCATTTGCTCTAGTTTGTTGTTGCTATCAACCAACCATATCATTGACTTTTATTGTATTTCCATATTATAAGAGTAGTACTATTTAGCTTTTTCCAATCAGAACAAAAATAATACTTCAAATTTACAAAGATGTTTGAAGTTTATAGAAGTAAGGTTTAATTTTTAAAAGATGTTAAAACTTTATATGTATTTTACAATTTTGTTTCTCTTATTCTAATCGAATCTTTATGGATAACAATATATCTATCAAGAGCTCAACATGTCAGTTGCAATAATTGAACTTGAGTGGGGAGGATAACAATCATTCTTCCCAACCACCCAAGCTAGATCCAATTAACAATATCAAAATTAATATTATTATAAAAAACATTTTATTTTTTAACAAGGAATTGGAATTATTAAAAAAACAAGACATTGCATTTGCATATCATTGATGTAGGGAAATTTTGCATTGAAACATATCATAGGTGCATTGTATTCAATTGAATGAAATGGTGCATTATATCCATATTTATGCACATATGGTTTTTAATTATTTTTACTCATTGATGTGTTGAAATGATTGTTACACACTAGTGGTTTTTAATTATTTTTATAGATTGATGTGTTTAAATAATTGTTATACATTAGTGCAATGTACATGTAGTAGCTCATCGATGCTTACTGTAATATAAAAATCAATACTCCAAACTACAACAACACCATCATCCTTTCAACAATATCGTTATTGTTATCATCATTGTTATCATGGCTTCTGTTATAACCCTAAAATGCACCATACAGGTTTACCTGGCATCAGGCCAACTCATGCCTCTTCCTAGCGAAAGCCATGCTGAGTAATTCCTCAAAAAACCACTTAAAACAAGCAACCCGCGCCCTAACTTCTCACTGGGCGCGGGCAACCGCTTGCTGTCCCTTTACTGCACGC
This sequence comes from Picea sitchensis, assembly GCA_010110895.2. Lineage (NCBI taxonomy): Eukaryota > Viridiplantae > Streptophyta > Pinopsida > Pinales > Pinaceae > Picea > Picea sitchensis. Next base: position 27,934 of record SNQJ01S0026070.1, read on the forward strand.
GGGCATCCGCGGGCTAGCCCAAAACAGCCTGCGAGTAC
>SNQJ01S0026071.1:0-60833 GCA_010110895.2 Picea sitchensis
AAAAGTGATCTTTCAAAGAATAAGAAAATGATAAAGACAAAGAAGCTCAACTTTCAACCGATCGTTGGTCCTTAACCAAACAAGCACACTCAGATTCTGAAATCAGAGAGTATAGCTTTGCCAAGAAAAGTCAAGAAATGAAAATCAAGAACAAGTGACAGGAAGAGCCTTTATTTCCTAAGACTATTCGTGCACAAAAAACGAAGAAAATAAAAACATCAATCAATGGTCCAAGAAACTCTTTTTAGGCACCTAAACTGATCTGGGCAGTTAAAAATGCAAAAATCTCAAATCCAAAACTTTGAAAAAGAGGGTTCGTAGGCTGAGAGTATTACATAGTGCGAGAATGGGTCATTCTCGCAGGTGGGCTTTGAGAAAAGTGCGAGAACCTCGCACTGAACCTAAAACTAGGGTGTGAACTAAATAGATTCTCACAGGCCACTATGGAGTGTAGTGCGATAATGTCTGAAACTAATCAAATTTTTGGAAAAAGACACAAAATTTGAAGAGGCCTCTGGACCCATAGGGTCTATCAGGGTATCCTGAAGACTCAGATATTGATATGAAAGGAGAAAGGTAAGGCGAGAGAAAATGGTCAAGGAAAAACACCAAAAACCACAAAGAAAATGGGTTATCTCCCCAGTGGAGTCGCCAATTTTGTTATCGGACTAATCGGTAGGTGAGGACACTAACAAATCTCCCTAGATCCACCTGGATCTAGAACAAAACAGGACATGACATGACTCTTTCCCTAAGTTATGACCATTGAATTAGCTAGTAGGGAGGAACAAGTAACATACCTTTGTATCACTTCCTAAGGTCTTTGTTTCTCCCACTTTTCTCTGGTGCTCTCATGAGGTCAAGACCAAGACAACACAAACCAACCAAAGTGAAGATAGCAAAATATATTCAACTGTCAACTTATGTGTATGATCAAGGAATTACACAATAAAGTGAGAATGACTTTATGGGAAAGGGACATGCCACTGTATCATATTAATTGAAAGTAGAATATTACAACCTGATCACCTTGATGTCGCAAGCTTCCTTTCGATGGCTCTTGGCTCCAACACACACACTTGCTCAATCTTTGCATGAAGAAGATCACATCCTCTTGATAGACTTGCTAGAGTCTCCAAGCTCCTGTTCAAGCTAAGTCCTTCACACAATTCTTTCACCAATTCTCCAATGAATCTTGCTTAACCTTTTCCATGTGAATTCCATCAATATATAGGAGAGAATGAGATGGTTACTTGGATAATAATGATCCCACAATATCAGGGAATCCAGTACAAGGATAACCATTCAAATTCCAACCCATTCTTCTAGAAGATTCCCTTCTAGAACCATCGAGAATTCATCTTTTTTCCAAGCTTTAGAGAAGGTTCGCACCCTAGCTATGTAGCATAGTGCGAGAAGTTTGCACCCTAGCTTAAGGCAGCCTGCAAGAATGGGTCATTCTCTCACCCTGGGATATTAGCAACCTGCGAACTCTCTTCAAAAGTAAGTTTTCTGGGAAGAGATGAATGTCACTTTTCTCAGGAGAAAGTTCTTATGAGGAGCCTAAGTACACCATCATCAATAAACCATCATGAAAGCCAAAATCATGGGTAACAATAATAGGGAGTGGAATGAATCAGTGAAATCTCAAACTGCTCACAAAACCTAACCAGAGGCTCAGACTTGAAAGATGCAGCATTATCAGTGACAATTTTGCTGAGGCAGCCAAACCTTGCTATGATATCCTCCAGGAAGATGATGATAAATTTGTGTGAAGCACTCCTGGGGGGAATAGCTTCTATCCACTTGGTAAAATAGTTCGTTGCAGTCAGGATCCATCTGTGATGGCCGCTTGGGGGAGGATGAATTTCTCCAATGAAGTCCAACCCCATTGTTGAAAGGGTGTTGAAGCTACTACAGGCTTTAGTGGTAGAGATTTGAGTTGTTTTTTTCCTGAGAATTTTGGACATTTTATGCAGGCTCTGACTTCTCTGCAGACATCAGTGAATAAGTTGGGCCAATAATACCCAACCCTGAGAATTTTGTAGGCTGTGGTGTTCCAAAAATGGTGTCCCCCATAGAGGCTTCTATGGAAATCAAACATAACTTTCTGGGCCTCCTTTGGGTTCAGACACCTCAGAAACACCCCTAGAGGGTCTCTCCAGTACAAGACCTGGTCAATAAGGAAATATTTGACTTCTTTTAGATTTAGAGATCTTGCCTTACTCTTCCCCATTTCATTAGGGGGCTTCAATTATAGCATAAAATATATAATGTCTCTATACCAGGTGCACTCTGCTAGTGATAAACCACCCTGAGAGATTTTGTTGGATAACTCAGCTTACTGATTTTCTGGGTAAGCATTGATGAAGCTAACCCCCAAGGCCTTACAATTGGATTCAACTAGCATCTTGGATAAACCCTACCCTTTAACCAACTTGGTGGGCTTTATCTCCAGGTCAAACTCAAGGATCTTGGAAATCCATTTACCCCTTCTCCCATCTATGTCAGGTTGTATAAGGATGTCCTTCACAGAGGCTAAAGGAATGTATGAAATTACCTTTGAGTGCAAGACATAGATTTTGAAATCTTTGAGAGATTTCACCAAGGCATAGGCATGTTTCTCCATGATTTCATACCTGATTTATGCATCTCTTAATGCCTTACTAAATAATGAAATGGGTTTCTCTCGCCCTTCCTCATTTTTCTGCAATAAAACCATTGCTACTATATTAAAAGAAGCAAAATAAAAAATTAGGAAATCCTTGGAATAATCAGGACTCATCAGAACAGGTGCCTCAGTCAATGCTTTTTTTATTTGGACAAAATATTCCTTGGGTTCAACAGTCCATTTTACTTCATTTCCCTTTCTGAGCATGACTGTGATGTGTTTCACCAACTCAACAAAATTTGAGAGGAACCTCCTCAAAAAATTAATCTTCCCCAAGAAAGTATGGGCTTCTTTTATGGACCTGGGAAGTGACAGGGTTTGAATTTCCTCTACCCTACTAGGATCAATTCTCACTCCCTCTATTGATACTATATGGCCTAATAGTTTCCCCTTCTTCATAGAAAACAAATATTTCTTAGGGTTTAAGGAAATTCCAAACCTCTTGCATTTTAGAAAAACCTTTCTCAAGTGACAACAATGCTCTTCATCAGATTTGGAGAAGACTTTGATGTCATCCAGATAGATCACCACAAACTAATATTTCTCCCCAATGAAGGATATGTCCATGGCTCGTTGAAATGTTTCCCCTGCATTCATCAATCCAAAGGCAATTTTGGCATACATGAATGCCCCCCAAGGAGTGGTGAATGTTTTTTTCTCCTTGTCTTCAGACAGAACAGAGATCTGATTGTAGCTAGAAAAACCATCAATCATTGAAATTCTGGATGCCCCTGTTACCCTCTGAAATATGTGTTCCATCTTTGGGAAGGGGTAATTATCCTTCCTTGAGCTTCTATTTAGATTTTTGAAATCGACATAGATTTTGATTTCTCCACTCTTCTTTCTCACTGGGACTAGATTGGCTACCCATTCAGAATATCTCAAGAGGACGACGATTTGGGCATATAACAACTTCTTCACCTCCCTCTCCATGATAGGTAGCAACATAGGGTTAATTTGTCTCAACTTCTGCCTAAATGTCTTAGCCTCCTCTTTCAGTGGCATCTTGTGCTCAATAACTGATGTGTCATAGGTCTTGAGGTCTTCATATGTCCAGGCGAACACATCAACAAATTCTTTTAATAACTCAACATACTTAGCTCTCTGCTCCCTTGACAAGCTCCTTGACAACTTAATGAACTTAGGATCCTCCTCTGTGCCAATATTTCACTTTGTTACATCAACATCCTCATTTGAAACCTTACCCTTTACTTCCACATCATTCCCATCGAACAATCTTTCTAAAGGAACTAGTCCCTTTGGAATGTAATTGCTAGGAAACTGAACAATATGGTGATTAACAATTTTATTTAAAAATACCCCAGGGTGAGGGTCACCTTCAGGATCAGGATCCTGATCAATGTGAAATGTAGAGAATTCATCAACAGACTCAAGAAATCTTTTGATTTCAATATCATCCTCAGACACCTTATGATTCTTGATATTGTTCGGTACAGATGGCCTATATCTTATCTCAACATCATATTTGATCTTAGGTGGTAGAGGGATCCTAAACTAGCTAGCTGAGACAACTAGGGAATCAGCCAAAGTATTTTATTCTCTTGGAATAAAAGAAATGTTGAAAGACGAGAAGAAATTATCAATTAGGTCCCACACCTCATTTTTGTAATTTTTGAGTCAAGGATGTTTAACCCAATAAGCATTTATGACCTGCTAGATTATCAACTCAGCATCTCCAAACACTGCTACCTCTTCAATTCCCATTTCTTTTGCATCCCTTAAACCTAAAACAAGAGCTTCATATTCACCCACATTATTGGTAGTTTCAAACTCTAGCTTCTATGACATGGATATGGTTTCCTAACAAGGTGACACAAAAACCACTCTGGCACAAGCACCTTCACTAGAAGAGGCTTCGTCGAAGAACATTTTCCACACATAGGTATATAGAGGAGGTATTTAATGATAAGAAATGGGCTTCTTTCTGATTTCAAGAGGGGCTTCAGGAGTATCATTAAGTTGGAATAAACTAGACCCCAACTCAGTGTCTAGTGAAAATACAGGATGATTGGTGGGGTCTTCTTCATCACTAACAATGTAGGCCTACTGAGCTTCTCTAAACAATCTTCCATGTTCCCCTCCAAAGACTGGAATGGTGGAATATGTGAGGTCCATCTGTAATGTCCCTCCAAGCTTTTTAATCCAATATCTTGACAACAACATGCCAAACTTGGAGGGAACATCATCTACTACAATGTCCATGGCCACACTCTTCATGGGCAGCTGAAATAAGGACACCACAAAGTCTTTGATGACTCCAAGACATTGCACCCTCCTTGAATCAAAAGAGTACAAATCATGATTGGCCTTTGTTAATTCCAGTCCCAATTCTTCAATGAATGTTTTGGGCATGAGGTTATGGGAAGCCCCTAAACCCATCAGGAAGTTATGCAACACCTTATCATGTATGTTTAGGGAGGTGTAGAAGGGAGGGGATGAATCACCTTTGTCTTCTACCATGGGACCTAGGATGAATGTTGGCTTTTCATCTTGGATATTTACTGAGTCTGTGGTAAGATGAGGTGGCTCAGACTACAACATCTTAGAGAGGGACCTTTTGAAATCTTCATTTTTAACTAGTTCCGAGAGGGGTGCATGAATTCTAATTTTTTGAATTTCGTGCTCAAAACTAAAGGAGGAAGGAGGCTTAGGAACTTCCCTTACCTTAGGTTCAGGGTCTTTGGCTGTTGGAGAAATATTTTTAGTTTTCTTTTCCTTGGTAGTGAGTGTTGCAGGCTTAGCAGGCCTTTCTGCAATGAGAGGTTGATCAAGGATGTCATACTTCCCTTCATTCTTCTTTGACCCGAGGTTGTATCTGTTAGGACTGTTGTCTTTGGCCTTCTCCCCTTTACTCAGTTCATTGATTTGACTATTCATGAGGGATTCTTCATATGCAGATTGAGTCAAATGGGGAAAAGGGGAGGTGTCTCCAAAACAATGGATTTCAGAACCAAGCTCATCTATCTCCTCTCCTTCCTCATCAGGAACAAGGTTATTTTGGAGTTTGGATTATTTGATCATATCTATCTCTGTTTCTTTGTTCCCTTGGCATAATCTGTGGAACATTGTTGTTTGGCATCCTAAAATTTCCTCTTTTTTCAATGTTTTGGGGATTTCTGTAAGTCTGTTTTTCCTCCATTTTCATTTTCTCTATCTTCGCAGACAGAGTCTTTACCATCTTTGTCAATTCATGCACTTGAGGGTAAGATGTAGAAGAACCATATGTGGAGGCTTAAGATCTCCTTCTGGGTATGTCTCTATCAGCTTTATTTCTGAGTCAATAAACATCTAATATATTCGACTCAACTTCCACAACTGAGTCCTGCATGTGAGCCATAGAAGTGGCTCATCTTTCCCTCAACAAAAGGCAGAAATCAGGGTCAAAAGCATTGACATAAGTAATTTTGGATGAATATTCTAAGGGCTTTATCTCAGCAGGGATCTTATTGTACATTTTATTGAACTTCTTAGAGAAGTCAGAGACAGACTCTCCTTCCTTTCTCTTCAACTCCCCAAACCCTGTCATGTAATACATGAAGTCTTTCTTATCTCCCCACTTTCTCAAGAAGGTATTATCCAAAGCCTCTATCCCATCAATAGATCCAGGGGGAAGGGCCCCAAACCATTTCCTATCCTTGCCTTCAATGCTATGAACAAAAATCCTCATCCATACGTCTTCATGCATGATGACATGATGCCCCGCAAAACTGTAAAATGCCTCAAGGTGTTCTTTTGCGGTTATGTCTCCTTCGCCTGTAAACCTGGGTAGCTGCTTGAGGTAGCCATCTGCTGGAAGGGAATTGAGAGGCTGAGGCAACATAAGGGGAGCATACCTAGAAACTATTATGGCCTCCATTCTAGTCATGGGGGGATTTTCTCCTGCCATAGAAATGTTTGGTGGAGGAGAACTAGGAGGGGAAGGAGTTCGAATAGGGGATACTGGAACTGAGCTTCTAGGTGGAAAGGGAAAAAGTGGAGGATTCATAGGAAAGGCTATAGATTTGTTTTGGCAGAGGCTTCTCTCTCTGCACTAGTTGCAACAATAATAAGAGGAGGGATGGTAAACCTAGGAGTAGGGAAATCTTATGTGGTATTGTTTCTTGTCCAAGGTACATTTTCAAGGGAGAGAGGAGTGACAAGGATTTCTCCCTCTAATCCTATACCGAGAGGGGAAATCTCAACAGGAACACTCCCAAAATTTAAATTTCTAGAAACTCCAGCAGAAGGTATGACAGGGAAATGAGAAGAAAAAAATGGAGTTTCTATAGAAAGAGATGGAAAATTATCAGAAATACCTTGTTTAGCAGTAGAATATCCTCCTCCAAAGGATTTTCCCTTTCTAGTAAGCTTCTATAGATCTGATTCAGGTGTCATCAAGGGAAACTGAGGAGTAGACCTCATGTGCCTGCCTCTGGAAGCCACAACTGAAATGGTAGGTCCACCACAGTGGAGTCATCACAATCGAGTCACCAGGTGCAAAGTAGAAATCTTGTAGGGATCTGATGCCTAATGCACCTTCGGAATTAGAGACTCAATGTCATTCAATCCCAGGGAAAATTTTCAACTTCGTCCCCAAAAACAACACCAGAAATGTTAGCACCAGAATTCACTCCTGTATTGCAGCAGGAGTAAGCCTGATACCCATCAATTTATGTCACGATTTCTTTATAAAGGGTGATCGAAAGAGAACAAACTCAAAATGACATCGTTTTAACTCAGGATCATGGATCGAGCTATGCATGAATAGGTGAAGTCTTAATTTAACTTTAGACAGTAAGTATTAATAAGGGTGAGTAGGAAGAAGACTTTGGTGAGAAAATGAAAAGAACTGTTGTAGGCATCAAGCTTCCAATAGCCCGAAGAGGAAGAATTTAAACACAAGACATTAAAATAAATCATAACAGTGCTACCATAAAACCTTTATATAACATTGTCACAATGCTTCATGTGAATCATTCAATCATGAACTCTTCCAATATTAGACGAAAACCAGATGGAGTAAGAAGATGACTATCATTAAATGAGAAAATTTCACATACACGTACATAACCAAGGAAAACCAGTGCTTCATCAAAACTTTACAATAGGGAGCTCAAATCTACCAACGATGGATACAAAAATGGAAAAAATGCCTACAAATACTTAGAACTGACTGGGGCACTAAAGGCGCTATCACGTCATGATTTCAATGCTTGACATTGAGGAGCTTCTCTATCAGGATGCGCATGAAGACGTTGGGCAGAATGACCATGTAGTCTTCTGTTGGACGTGATACCTTGTTATAAAGGACTGACAGTCTACCTCTGTGCTTGTCTTTTCCTGGCCTTCTATTCATGTAGGGAGACTATGTTCAACCACCATCAACTACCTCAATAACTGCTTCCTTATGATCAAAGAGGCCCAAGTCAAACCTACACCTAGGAGACGTGGAAACCTCTACATTCTGTGACCTGGAGCTGAGTTGGATGCCTACAAGGAGAGTATGGCCTGCAAACCTAGACAATACTTTGACGGGGAGGACGGTGATGCCAAAAACGTGAAGGTGAGATGAGGGGTGATGAGGTGGAAACACCATCTAGTGGAGAGATGGAGGCTATGGCACCATATGGGAAGTGTCACAGGGATATGGAAAGGACACAGATGGATTGGCACAGGGGTTAGAAAGGTTGGCACAGGGGGAAGAGGACATGGAAGGTGGAGGAGACAGTTGGTGGAAAGAGATTGGTTAGGGAGGAGAACACGTCGCTAGAACAGGGTGACCTAGAGTAGGAGGGACAAGTGTGTGGTAGTGAAAGATAGGAGGGAAATGGGAGGAGTGATGGGGGAATAAAAGAGGAGGAGTGGAGGACACATGTCACCGGGGGGGAGAAAGCGGTAAGCGGAGAAGGAAAGTGGTAAGAGATTTAAAGGGGTCCACACAAAACTGTCTCATTCCAGACCCCCCCATCCCTATTAAAGGTAGAATGGCAAGGGGGGTCCGGAATCAATCCTCAGCCATAGATCCATGCACCTCAATCCCAGCCATTCAGACTTGCACTACACATTCTGGACCCCCCCCCATTAAAGGAAGAACAATAGGGGAGGGTCTGGAATGGAACCCTGACCATAGATCTGGGCACAGATATTTTGGCCACCCAGAACTATGCGTGTCTTAGCATAATGCTCTCATGTGTTGTCTATGGTTGGACGGATGAGATATTCAATTGATCAATGGTCCTAGTCCTTTTGAGACTTCTTGCATCGGGGATTGATGATGCATCTCTTCCCCAATTTACCGATGACTAAACTGTGAAACTGCGGATTTGTGCCACGCATCCTTTGGTTGGACGACCCAGATGACTTTGATGGAAAAAAGGCATTATTTCCTTTCTTGGGCCCACTTAACGTGACCTGACACTGGGACCATGGGCCAGGATTTCAGGGCTTAATATTTCTCATTTTAGGGTTTCCTAATGCAATGGAGGAGAGACCCTTTGTCTCTCGAAATGCCAACCCCTGAAATGCCGACTAGCTGCCACGTATCCCCACAAGATCGGATGACCTAGATCATTATCGTGACTTTGGCCATAAGGGATGATCCTAGGCACTAATGCTCATGCAACTGTGTGGCTCTGACTTACCCGATGACCATCGATCTGTTCCTAATGAAAAATCCTTGCAGTTGAAAACAAAAATGCTCGCCTGAAAGCATTTTAAGCCTGAAACGATATTTTCTGAAATTTGTGCTTGGGCGTTCATGGGTGTGGCCTTTGAATAAAACACATTTGATGGGTTTTTAAACCCCATATCATCACATTTTACAACAAGGGCCAAATTCGGAGAAAAAATCCCCCTTTACAAGAATATGTGCTAATAGATCCCAAAGTAGAGTTTGTATAGTTGGTACATTTTTGTCTCATTTGCAGGCAGGTTGTCTCGTTTTGTGTTCCATAGGAGGCCTTAGGAAAATATATTCGAGTTTATACTCATTTTTCTCAGAATAACACAAGGAATTCAATGCTATTGTTTATCTCTTGTTTTGAATGATAGAAAATAGAGAGGTTTCCAGAACACTCATTTGTAATCCTTTTTGAAGACTAATAAAGAACAAGTTTCTCATTGGAAGGGGCCCAGATATGTAGCCAGAGGGTCTGGTGAACACTGTTATCATATACAATCTTATTTATCCAGTTTTGAAAATATTTTTATGCTTATGTGTGAGAAATGTTTTTAACCATTTCCAATTCATTTTTCAAGAATTTTTATGATGTTAATGATTCAAATATCAAGTTAAATACATGGTTAAAAAGATCCTGAAAATTTCAGATCACTTGTTTTCCAGGGCTGCATAGATCCTTGGTACACTTCTTCCGATGCCCTCTACTATTTCTTCTTTCTCTACAATTTGGAAAAGTTTCACTTTGTCACTTTTTTTAGGACAATCTCTATAATTGTGGTCTCCTTTACAACCCCAACATTGAATGGGTGTCTACCTTGGCCCTTGTCCCACCTTCCTCAACCATTCTATGCTCTGTAAAAGATTGTTGTCCTTGAGGATTGTTTCTGAAAAATGGAAGCTTGTTCCCCTTGTTCCTCCGCTCCTTCTTAACCTTCTTCTTGTCCTCCCAATCCTTCTAGAAAGTAGGCTTTCATTTTTTTTGATCATATAAGAATTTTTCTCTCCTTATAGTTTCTTCCAGAGTCTTGGGATCATCATATTGGATTTTATCACTTATGAAATATGGAATCCCACTCAGGTACCTCTGAATCTTTACTGTCTCATCCTTGATGAAGGAGACATACTTCAACAACTCTAATAATCTCTTTTCATATTCATCAATAGTCATGCTGACCATTTTGAGTTCAAATAACTCTTTCATCTTTTTTCCATAATACCTCTTGGTCAGGTATTTCTTCTCAAAATGCCTCTTGAATTCCTTCCAAGTCACATTTTTCTCCCTGAGGTGTTGCACTTGCACCAACTGATCCCACCACATGGATGACTTTCCTTTAAGTTGGTAGATGGAAATTATTCCCTCTGCATGAGAAGAATAGTTATTCAAATGTAATTACTTCCTCATGCCAAACATCCATGTCTCAACATCTTCATCCTTCTTTTGATCTCCATCAAAAGTATGAGGTTTTGTCTTATTCATTTCTCATTTCAACTCATCCACCCCATACCTCCTATGTTTCCTGACAGGGGATGGACTTGAGATATTGTGTGATATCCTATGGGAATTGATTTTGGAGTAATGGTGATGTCTGCTACCACTTATTTCTCTTTCTTTTTCCTCAGGGGTCTTGTGGCTTACTGATTTGCTGGAGACACTCTCCTTATCCAACTTATTTTCAATTCTTTCCATTCTCTAAATTAACTTCATGTTGAAGTATTCATGTTGTTCCTTGGCCTTCATAATCCTTTCATTATAAGCCTTGTCTTTCTAGACATATTTCTGCAATTTTTTGAGGGTCTCATCCAAATTTATGTCTTCCTCCCTTTCTCCTCTATGTCCATTGGAGTTGGTTCCTTCTCTATCCAACTGGACATTCAACTCTATGTTTTCATATTCTTGAATGAAGACTACCTAAGTATCATCCATCACTTCTCCACTCTATGCTTACTGATCTTACCAATCTGTTTTCAACTATGCAAAAATGTGCAACCGTTAGAACTTTGTCAGGCTAACTAATCTTAATAATTTCATGAAAGAATGAATCATTATGATTCATTAATACATCATAATTATTTTATGTTGTTTTCCTAAGAAATTGACCACTCAAATCCAATTTTTGGGTGACCAATTAACTTGTACTATTCAAGACCTTTCCAATGGATGCTTCCATGCTCAATTCTAAGTTTTGAGCAGGAAGTTATGGCTACTCGAACAATTTTTCCCTTTTCTGTTATTAAAAAAAAAATTCGGGCACTAGCCCCTTTATTTAGGCCCCCAAACTCATATGACCAAGGTTGTGACCCCACGCTAACAAATAAGTGCTTATCCTTTTCTTTGGGCCTCCAGGGCTTCGAAACTTCGGGCTTCAGAGGATCTTCCCCCATTACCAAGCATTTTCCCCGAATGTCGATTCTCCGAATACTTTTAGGATGTACAAATAAATGCTCCTTATTACTTGTTTATATCTATGGTGGATAGGAGATCTGAGACTCTAAGCTTCGACGGTTTCCAAATCACAACACTACAAATCTCTTGAAGATCCCTTCCCTTACCTCCACATGTCATCTGTGATATGATGGTCGATATTAACTCTGGCCCTCCAAGAGTTCTTGACTCACAACAAATGAAACTCATATCCTATGGAGTACCATACCTACAGACCATGGGATATACTACTGCGTGTCTTGTATGATCAACGGTCATGATGGAATCTGGCCTTCAGACCTCCGAAATTCCTTGATCTCACTGTTTAAGCCTTGAATCCTCTAGACCATGGGATCTTATGCCACATGTCCCCTCTCGATGGATGATGAGGGTTTAATCCACTCTTTGGAGCTTCAAGACTCTTCATTCTTCAAAATTCTTGACCAAGTTCCTCTGGAGTGCCATGTCTCCGGACTGCAGGATGTGGCGCCACGTAGTAGAACACTAGAAGAAGACACGTGGACCTATCCGAGGGGTGAAACTTGTCAAGCTCTAAATGGAAAAAAATCCCTTCAAAAGAATATATCACACTGACATGTGGCATGCATCATGTGTGTCCATGTCACCCCCAAGTGACATCACTTCCATGTCAATTCAGAACTTCGGGACTTCAGAGGTTTGAAAGTTCTTCCCACAAATTTTCCCGAACACCGAACTCCTAAATTTCTTAACCGCCTGGGCCCACAAAGTATAGTTGTCACCAATCAAAGTGGTGAAATGTGGCCCCACCATCGATTGACATGTGTCAAGTTCCAACTGGTCCTAAGGTCCTGTCAAAATTATGGAAATGAGTGACACGTGGTAGAACTAGGTAGGTCCACTTCACTCTAGGTGACATCATCTTGCTACGTCATACCCGATGCTTTAGGACTTCGAGGATTTCCTTCCTTTGACATTTTATCCAAGATGTCAAACTGTTGAATTGCTGAACTTTCGAACTAGTCCACATCACCCCCAATGACATCATCCTATCATGTCACTTCAGTGTTCCAGGACTTCAGGGATATCTTCCTCCTGTGAAACCACAAACTATTTCTTCCAGAGTTCTGAAACTCTAAACCTTGCTTAATATTTGGACATGTATCCCTTGGAATAGACGGTCTGAATTAGTTTCAGACTTCGAGACTTCGAAAATTTTCTCTTCTTATAACTTTAAAATAGCAAGAGGGGCAAAGTCCTAAGGACTCGGTGCTTATCCTCCACCCATATTATCTTGATCCAATGGATGTGAGGGGTCTGTCCCTTCCCAAACTATTCCAATGGCTCAAGTTTATTTTTTGCGTTCCTGAAACCACGATGACCATGACCTCTTTTCGCTTCTTTTTTTCTTAAACTGCTATACCTCTCGAGCTTCAAAACATGACCAAGGTATTCTATTGGCACTCATATATGCTTTTAAATTTGAATTTTGTCCGTTTAGACAAAATTTCCTATGGACTTGCTTCTATAACCACTTGTATGACATGTCTAGGCTCAATGTTGAAACCATGGGCTCTAATACTAATTTGTAGCGTCCCCCAACCACCCTTGTCAGGGATAGCGCCACTAACTCAAAACCAAACTGTTCTAAAACCGGTTGTAACACACCCAACCACCCAAGTCGATCCTGTTGCTTGAAACTATCATGATATGATATACATATATACATATCTAATGCAATTTTAAATAGCGATAGACATTATGTTCATACACATATTCATGTGGAAGCAACAATAACACATACATGAAATATATACAGGGAATTTTGATAAAATTCAATCATGTACCTAAACACAACATTTAAACATAACATGTAAAATTAACATAGAATTGGTAGTTATATTTTTAGGAGAAGACCACCGACCACGTGCAGAACTTCCATGGACCTCCCAACCTTAGACCACGCTGCTCCAAGCTATCAACAATGGGTCACCCCTGAGTTGGGACTAAACGCCATCTAGGTAAAAGTAATCCTAGGATAGGCTAAGGCTATGAGAAGCTGCACAATGAAATAGGAGGGATTATCTCCAAGGAGCCTACGTATGTCCAACACTCATAGACTCTCATTCCCCACATGCTTGTCCCACCTCGGGAATATGCACCTTCACTGTTCCACAGTACATCGAATACTCCACTTCCCTTTCAGGGCTTCATAAATGGGCTAGATCAAGAATTCTCAGAGATCTATAGCTGCTACTGGACTCCCTCTAGGAGAAATCACTTCCCCAATAAACTCTCTCACCTGGATAGAGTTTCTCATAGACCTAAAAACCTACTTCTTCAACCACGGGCATGACAAACTACCTCTTCAAACCACAATAGAAAAAATGGGCAAGGAAAAGGATGGCTCAACAATTACAGAGGTTCATGATAGTAGATGTTCAATAATGGAGGGAATCGCTTTGGTTACATCCTTGTTCAGTGCACACATGAACTAGACACAGTAGGCATGGATCGTGGGTAAACTCGTGAGGAAAAAATGGAAAGCAATGGTCAATGCTCAAAACTCTTAGAATGCTCAGAGCAAGAATGGTGAGTATGTTCAGCCTACAAAATCATGAGAGAGCCATAATGGTGAGAGAGAACCCCCACAACAATGGAAATTCTCACATAAATCTACATGTGTCCTGGGTGACACTTGGCTCTCTAGGAGCTCATTCCTCTCCACTTAAAGTTTTTTCCTCTCCCCAAAGTAACTTGAGATAACTGGTTTTATCTCCCAACTTTAGTATTTTCAGGAAATACATTATAATATTCCTTTGGGTTTAGCCCCTTTCTCCTATCCTCTTAGCCCCATCCCTTTCCCTACCCAGTGGAGCTTATTCCCACATAACTCTTTCTTCATGGTCGATCTACATGCAACGATGTATTTTATTAATAATCTGCATAATTACATATACAAAATCAGGCCCACTGGCCTTAACATCTAGGCTCTTAGGCATAATAAACACACAATCCTTCCAGCTTATAATTACTTGTCTCACCAACCTATAAACATCATTACATTTCACAGGGGCTTGGCCTTGGGGTATTACACTGGGTGCATGTGTAGTTTGAGTCTATTTCATCTTCTCATTGATACTCTTCTTAAATCCACCACATGAAAGTTGAGGTGGTAATGGGTTGCCACCTTCACATACTATTGCTCTTTCTCCTAATGAGAAGGCTAACTCCAACATTTATTTATCCTCCAAAACAATTGTCTTCATGGGCATGTGATTTTCACTTATACCATCAAATCCTAGGCCTTCATGCTTGAACCATGGTGTGGATACAATGGGGATCAATATTCCTTCGATTCTCTTTCCTATCCCTTGTTCATAGTAGCCCATCTACCTTAGTAGACTGGATCCAATGCCTCTAGTATGGTTATCAAATTCTCCAAACTACTCTTCAGGAATTTCTATGGAAGGTGAATTTATCAAAGTGGACTGGGTCATAGTGTTGTTTAAGGTAGTGGTAATGGATGGTGGCCTTTCTTCATGGTTCTCTTGGATATTTACTTGGATCTTCTCCAAGGAATCCTCCTTCTCTACCAACTCTTGTTGCAGTTGTGCCAACATTTGAGTGAGCCTATTTTATTTATATCAATCCATATTGATGAACTTCTCTCCAATTTGTACAAGATACATTTTTTGCTTGTCCCAATATGTCATGATCTCTGTGAGGGTGTCTGTAACACCTTTTTCCCCCCATAGATATAATTATTTTTAATACTTCATATGGTTGTGTTTATGAAGCTTGTAATCATGTTTTGGTTAATAAAAACACCAGGCAGTTGACTGAGGAGGGAAAACCCTGAGAGTAATAGCCATGATATCACATGTGGAATTGATGAAGTGGATTGGTGAGGTGGAGCTAAGATGTTTAAGTGAAGAAAATAGGAAGCTTTCTTAGTAAGATAGCCTATATTGAAAAAAATAAAATCACACTTGCCAACGTACTTAGACCTGCATGGATCCACGTGACCAATTACATAAGATAGGATTGGTGGTTGAGGCAGTTAATACTATTGGAAGATCTGATCTCTTGATGAGGAAAGGGTGAACTGGAAATCTGATAGAAGTACACCCCCTAAATTTCCCCTTCAAAATTTCGATCCCTGATTAGAGGTCACTTTTGAGAGAAGCCATGAGAGTTCCAATGATTGGCATAGGAAGAGGTTAAAGGTGAAAAAAATCACCAAGAGGAAAATAAAAAGAGGCACGAGAAAGACAAAAGATGAGAGACAACACCACATAGTGCATAGAGGAGAGAATTATCAGAGGAATATTCGAAGCAATGAGCTCACATGAGAAGGGTGCAATAGACAGAGACATTTACTGGCATAGATCGTAGAAAATAAGAAAACATAAATCTTTCCTTGAGGAAAATAAGAATCTTTTCCAAAATATTGATGATCACCCCGAAAAATAGAAGACTTGGATCTAGATTGGAGCAATAAAGGGATGCAACTTGGTACTTACTAGATAGAAACCAGAACTAGTAAGGGTCGGTCACCAAGGTATTGTATAGTAGAGAAGGGTATCCCTTGTGTAAAGGAAATCCAGTTGATAAAATACTTGATAAACCTATGGAAGCCCTTATCTCAATGGGAAAGGTTCAACTCCTATTGTTATCAGTGGAGGAAGGAGTGTATCCTTCATGGATCATCTGAATTTGAAGACCAACTAAATATTTCCCTTGTGATATCATTGCTTGGAATAGGGGTGGTGTACTATAGCAAGTAACTTTGTAGTATGGCATAAGGTTGGGAGGAAAGGAGTCCTTCCTTAGTCAGTTGGATGCTAATATTTCCCTTGAAAAGATAAGTGTCTAACTTGTCTTGTCTAATACATGGTAATTATGTACATGTGTGGTTTTGGTTTAATTGGAAAGTATGAATGCTTATAAAATATGTATTGAACTTTCGTGTAAAATAAAATTTTCTTGTTTACCTTCATTTCATGAAGTTAAGTCAAGTAGGGATGGTATGTATCCTTGAAAATATTGCAGATCAAGAGGAAAATTTGCAATATATGGACAAAATATTCACTCAGAAAGAGAGAGGAGTACCCTAGTATTTGGAGAGTCCTAGAATGGGTTTGAGAGTCTTAAGATATATGAAAAGTCACCTATTTTAGGTGGAAAAATTGTAGGACATGCAATATGTCATCCAATTTCTTAAGGGGAGACTTTATCCTGTTTAAACCTAGAATTACAAAGTTCTTAGAAGTTTGGTAGAACCTTAGAAAGAGCAATGGAAAACCCTAAAATCTTAAGTCTAAAATCAAACCGTTACTAGGAGGAGACTAGTATTTTAGGTTGGGCAAGTTCATAGCCATTAATTCAATGAAGATAATAGATCCAAAACGTTGGTTGGATGGTGCCACTCTCAGAGTAACTAAAGTACAGTTGTAATTGAACTCCGAAAGGGAGAGCCCTGAATCAACAAGGACTGTCGATCTATTGGAGAGTGACTAGGGAGAAATATGGACCAGTGGATCTAGTAAGAAGATTAGAGGTCCAAAAGTAGGACTATAGAAATATTCTGATGATAGGAACTCTGATAAAAATGGATCCATCATGAGGTGATCAATGAGATCACATCTATTGGATTTGGAAAGAATCGTTCTAAATAAGAGGATTTAAAAAACTTGATTAGAATTATGTCGTTTCCCTTAAAAAATGATCGTAGAATCAGATGAACAAGGATCATTCGATTGTGCATGGTCGGAGTGAGAAACTCAGAGTAGTTCATGGAGCCCGATCAAAGACAATCTGAGGGGGATGAAATCCAAAAATGAAGGAGGATCGTTGATTAGTATAGGAGTTATATTTAATCTCATCCATATAATTTATTGGTCCCATTCATTGGTATGTGGAATGGATGCTCAAGTGAGAAATAACCATTGAGTGGATGGGTTTTTCTACATAAATGTAGTCATTGGAATCCTGGGTCTGAGGACCATTATATTTTAGGGAATGACCCATTAGGATAATTGCATCAGAGGGGAGATCAACTTGGACAATTGGGCATTCTAATGGGAATGAGTTCGAATAACCACATAATATTGATCTGCAATCAATAACTAAATCATACTTTCTGAATGTGGGTGTTTAGGAACCTGGATACTTCACTAAGTTAAGCAGGGACACATCAATAATAATTAAATTAGTTTAAATTATGATAAGAGTCCTCACTTAAACAACTAGTGAAACCGATAGCGTGTCAGTCAAATAAGAGGAAGTCAACATCCCACCAACCTAAGTGAGATTTAGGGGACTGGGTGTGTCACATAGTGGTATCAGAGAAAATTTCAAAATATAGGTTTGAATTGGTTTCCAAAGCCACTTGAAACTGTCTGAGAAATCTTTTACTTTTCCAAGAATGCATGTTGATATGTTGGTTATGTAATGGTTAACAATGTTTCATTGTTTCAACATGTGGAAAGTAATGAACATGAAGGCCAGTGGAAGTGAATGGTGTTTTGTAGCATGGAAGAAACATCACATTTTAGAGATGAGGAATCTAATGGTCGGAGGAATAGATAAACCCCTCCAAATTTGATAGACTAGTAATGAAGAATTACAACAATTAGAAATTTTGAAGACCCCTTCAGATTCCCATAGGCATGGATTAAGTTAGAGAAATGTGGGTAGAACTTGTTCCAAGAAGAGGCATTGAGATGCCAAGAAAAGTAAATATGGTGGAAGCAGTTCTATAGAGTCATCCAACAAGAAGACCTCTTCTAAAGGGATGTTCAATAGTGAAATTGGATCGAGTGCTCCGAAGAAAAGAAAGAGATGTTTGAATAATTCTACAACTGAATATTTCAATAAGGATAAGTTTCCTACCTTTGATGGGGATATTAAGTTGAGGCATTGATATTTGGTCTGAAAAAAGTATTTTTAGGTACACAATTACTCCGAGAATACCAAGGCAGGAATTTTAATTTTCAATATGAATTGAGGAGCCTACATTTGGTGGGAAGACCTCAAGGAAATCAAAGGACTAAAGGAAAGTATATTGACATGGAAGTAGTTTGAGAAGTACTTAAGAAAGACATACTTATAGGAGAAGTATTTTGATGAAAAAATCAAGGAGTTCCATGATCATAAGTTGGGTGAACTTACCATGGACGTCTATGCTAAAAGATTCATGGAACTGTAGAGGTATGCTCCTTACCTCAAGGATGAGAAATCAATATTGTATCATTTTCTTAGTGTATTTCCACAGTCCTATCCAAACATAAGTGAATTTGATAAGCCACGGACATTGGAGGATGCTATAAGGAAGGATAAGTGTTGTTATAATCAATCCAAGAATAAACCAAAACCTTCTAAAGATTGGAAAAGGAAGGATAAGAGTGGATTCCAAAAAATGGGATTCAGGTCACTTGCACACAAGAATTAGAAGAAGGGTGCACAGTTTGGTCAACCAATCAGAAGTGGGCACCAAATTGTTTTTCCATCTAAAAGTGGAAATAGGCCAGCAGAGTAGGCAAGAGAAAGAGAAAAGGAGCCTAAGAAAGGATCTTTGCATTTCTTGTGATCCATACTTTATGAGTAGAAACAAATGACTACAGATTATTAATAGGTGCTTAACACAATATAAAAGAGATACAATAAAACTGGTTTTCTATTCAATAAGGAAATAATATGAAACTGTAAAAATGCAGCGGATCAAGCTTGCTGGAATGGTGGCGGCTTATCCCTGAGAAGAGATGTGACGACTGCGCTCATTTGCAAGAATATGATTACAATGAGGATGTGAAGGCCTTTTTACAATAATCAAGAATTCCCAAAAACCTAGACATCCAAAAACCTAACCCTAGGAGATGAAGTGCCAAAAGTCATGTGGGCCCCATCTGGGTAAGTTAGTACATCAACTTCCCGGGGTCATAACGTTTTCATACGATCTTTGTTTTAGGTGTACGATAGCCCATTGGAAAGGTATCATCAAGGAGATTCATTTTGGGGGGATCAATTACACCTTTGACTATCATTGAGAAGCTCAATCCCGAAAAACCTTCATTTAGGCCCTCAAAATGGCCCCAGAAGTTAAAACTGCTAAAAATAATAAATTGCCAAAAATACCAGAAAACTGTTTTGAGCCATTTGGAAAAGGTGGGTGGCCACCGATATACACCTGGATCAATCCTCCCTCCTTAGGAAGAAATGGTCTCCATTACATTGAGTTCCCCCATCAGATGAGGAAAGTTCTGCTGAATTTGACCCCGGGTGAGTCACTTGCCTTGGTGCAGGAGCTTCCATGATTTGACGACTCGATAAAGTTGGATCCTTTGCTATCGAGTGCCCTTGATCTGTGTGTCCAAAATTTGATCATTGGATTCTTTTTGTATGCAGTTGGGGTTGATCTCTATTGGTGTCAGTTGCTCTGCTACATCTGAGGTTTCCAATAATGGTGGGAAATAAGGGTGAAGGAGATCCACATTGAACATTGGATGCAGGCCAAGGAAAGGAGGAATGTTGAGCTCAAAATAATTATCCCCCATGGCCTTGTTGATGGTGTACTGCCCATAATGGAGCAGGTGAAGCTTCTGATGGGGTCCTGTAAGGAATTCTTTCTACAAGTGTAGCCAAACTTTGTCTCTCACCTTGTTGTAGGAAAATCTCCCTGCGAACAGGTAGATCTCCTCTTGAGAGATAGACTCTTAACTCTTAAGACAAAAGATGCTTATCATGGACACTGACTTCCTTTTAGATATGTATAAACTAATGTATGAGGAGGAAGGAGAAACTAATTCCCTTTTACTGGTGTTTGTCCCTGCACGGTTCGAGTTGAGCTCCAATCTTACACTCCTCGATAAGCCTTGTAGACAAACAAAAGTACAAACAACTTCCTACTCTACTGAGATTAGTTAAAAATAGATCTATCTATTAGAGACAAATTCATGTGAGATCAAACACATATTTGAAAGAAACAGACCAAGCATATTATATTAAAGAGAACAACAACGAAGAATACTTACAACCATAGATGTGAGTGTAGTAGCTTCTTCAAGCCCTCCTTGTCCGAACCCCTGCTCAAATAGTCCACACAATGAATGTTGATGTTACAAAAGACACCTTCTTCATGAGATCATAGGTTAGATGATTCATAATTCTTTCCCCTTCCTTTCACCATGGGAATGCCTGTTTAAATAGGCTTGGAGTGGCCCAACCACTTGAGATATCTTTGGGGCAAGTTGAGGATTTTCCTCCTTCAGTTATGGATCTGCCCTAAGATCATGGCTTGACCAAGGATTCAAAACCAACCACCTTTAGATATTGAGGGGGTCTTTCCCTCAATATTCTCAATAAACAAAATTTCGCCCGAAATAGGTAGCACTCCTCCAAAAAGTGCATCAGAGCATTATAGCGCTCCTTGAAAGAAGAACAACAAGTGCTGGCACTCCTAATAGTGTTATCATTCCCCATAAAGGGCATCAAGGCGTTATAACACTCCCTAATAGTATATGGGGGAGCGCTCCTCTCCAAAAATACCTCTTGAATGGGTTTTCTAGTGGCAAAAGGTTTATAAAATATGTTAACCCATTCCTATTCTTCCAAATCATTTGTTTGAGGTGTTTCAAGTGTCCTTCCGTTGTCATTATAGGAACGACATAGACATTATGGAAGTATTCTTTTTCTGACACTTGTGACACTTGTGACCAAAATGATATACTTGCGACACTTGTAATGACGACACTTGTGACACTATCGAAGTGAGTAATTTTGAAGTGTAACAGATTGCCCCCCAAAGTATGAAGTTAGAAGATGAGAAATGATAACTGAAATGCTTTGTAGACTTTCAAGCAAGCGTACGGACTCAGAGAACCTGATGGAAGTTGCACACAACCATCAAACAAATGTTAATATATGCTTCAAACCCAAGGCAAGCATACCTATGCTTGAGTGATAGAGACTTTCAAGGTATGGCCACTATAAATACACTGCAGATCCATAATTATATTGATAAAAGGTATAGCCACTGAAGATACACTGTGGATCTATACTCCCATGACTTGAATTGATCGTATCCATGAAAAATACACAGTGGATCCATGAGATGAAAAGACATAGCCATGACCAATACAAAGTGGATCTATGTGACAATATATGTGTCAGTGTTCAAGAGAAACTTCATCGCAACATGGGCAAAGAAAATATCAGAGTGATCACTCAACCCAGGGTCTTCTTATCGATCCTGATGTAGTATGAATCTAACCATGTGAATAGATGTCTTGATGTTGAACATGGTAGAAACCACTTGATTACTGGTCAATGATGTAAAACGTTAACAAGCGCGAGGGAAATCACCATTGATGTCAATGATTCCCAAGGTACCCTAGTACATTCCAATGAATGTGAATGGATGAGATGAAGTTGAACATCCATGGAATCATCTGATCAGAGGTCAATGATGTAAACCCACTGTTGAATGTGAGGATGCCTGCCATTAAGGCATGCAGGTCCCAAAGTAATAATTGGTTTCTAAGTCAAGTTCCTGGATAATGTGTTGAAGTTGACAGGAATAGACTCGTCGAAGGAGGGCTTTGATGTATCTCCCATCAACAACATGAAACAGACACAAATATGTAATTGGTAGATCAAATGAACATGGATTGACATGGGTATTGAGACAAGATATTTGTGATGGTTGACTCTCAAGGTGGATACTTCCCTTGAACACTAAGGCACAACAACAAAAACATGACATGGACCAAAACATGCTGATGCAGTGGATACTGTGACTTTCATCGGGTGACCCAAAGGAGTAAGAAAAATTAGAGGATTGGTTCAGTGTAGAGGTTTAGCAGATTAATATGTGCGCAAACACAAAGTGCCATGTTCAAGGGTGGCTCTAAGAGTTGTTGGTAATGTTCTCAAAAACTGCATGGCTTGCTTCTTTCAATTTTTTCCCCCATCCAGATAGACGAGTACCTCCTTTTAATTTAATGAGCTCGAGGAGGGTAACACATGTTCGATATAACTCACCTTCGGTAAGTTCCTCTTCCTTTGTTTAATGAACTGAATAAGTAAGGGTTTGATCCTATATGGGCCCTTCAATGTATGATGGTTTAACGAGTCCAGAGAAGGTAAACTCAAAGGTTTTTCATGATTATAGAGTCTGGAAAAACACTTAAAAGAGAACTCTCTCAGTTCCTTTCTCATAAAGTAGTCTGATGAGACCGAAAAAGAGATAAACTATTGCTCAACAGATGTTTTCTTCAAATACTTTAACGAGCGTGAAGAGAACAAGGTCGCTCGACAATCTTTTCATGTTTAGAGAGTCTGAAAAGAACTTAAAGATGACTCCAATGTTTTCTGTTTTCGTAATGTTAGTCTCGCGAGGCCGAAAAAAGAGATAAATTATCACTCGAAAGATGCCCTTTCAAACCTTTTAATGAGTGGAAAAGGAAGCAATATCACTCAACAATCTTTTCATGTTTAGAGAATCTGAAAAGAGCTTAAAGGAGACTCCAGGGGGTTCATTTTTCGTGTATCCATACAAGTCCGAAAAAGAGATAAAAGTTTACCCCGATGCATTCTCATGTATTTATGAGCATGAGAAAGAAAAAAGGCTAAGCTCGGTATGCCCCCATCTTGAAAGCTAGTGGCTTAACTCCAGAATGATCATCAAAGGATGGAGACATGTCCTCCAAGCTTCAATTCATTCACCGACTTTGAGGTTTTCACCAATTTCTCTACTAGATGAGAAAAAGGAGAAGGGTGGATGAAAACAAGGTTCAAGAGAGGTGACTGTTTCATTTTTTAACGAGCTTGACACAGGAAAATAGCTATGCTCAGGGTTCTGGGTTCAATCCCCAAATTGTTGTTTCATTTTTTAACGAGCTTGCTACAGAGAGGAAAACTATGTTCAAGACTTTTGTTTCATTTTTTAATGAGCTTGCCACAGAGAAGAGAAACTATGCTCGTAACTGCTTCTTTATCATGGCTTCCAATAGAATAATGCTCTGGAAGGATACCATGTCAAGGGGAAAAACTCAGTCATGGCTTCCATGAGATCTTTGCTGGATGGAAGATAATTACTCAGGAAGGAACACATGTCGAGGGTCACGATAGGAGTAAGGAGATTAGGCTCCAATAACCCTACCAAAGAAATCACCATGTCAACTACTGGATCCAAATCATCACGAGTCGAAGGCATGGGAGACGATGGAAAATCAACATCAGGAGGGGAGATAGAGTGTATATCTTCCTGAATTTCTTCACGAGGGGGAAGAAAACAGGTTTGATGATGGTTATTGTCCCAAGGTAACTTGTCAATGTGAAGCATTTCTGGAATAGATTCATCAAAAGGAAGAATTGGGGAAATGCAGTCGATTGTAGACGACAAGGAACTCAACTGTGATTGCATCGAGGAACCGTCAGGTGCCAATAGGTGTTGGTCATCTGATGAGGGAGAAGTGGATTGGATAGAAACATATGATGTTTCAGCTGGACTAAGTGGCACAGTGTCACCTAGTGCATCGAATTCCAATGGACAAGGTACAATCCAAGGGTCAAATGATTCCAAATATTGATAATCCGCGGTCGAAATCATATCGATGGTGGCAATATGATGTGTAGTCGATGGAAGTGGTGTAGGGAAGGTACCCATGAGGCTAGAATATTTCAGTAAGCCAACACCAATGCTTTCATACGTGATCTTGTGGTCTCCCAAGAAAGGAATATTGTTGGTAGTGGGGCACGAGCATCGGTCATGTAGAAATCCAACTGATCAACAGTGACAATTTTTCCCTAATGAGGAAATTGAACACATCGAAAAACTGACGAGGCAACAACAGTCATAGCATAAAACCAACTTCTTCCAAGTAACAATTTGTAATCAAGGGGAGCATCGACCACCTCGACATCAACAGTAATAGTTTTTCCACCCAATTGGATGGGAAGGGACTGTAAAAGCCCGTGGGGATGAAACCCTTGCCCATCGAAGGCGCATAACATCATTGGGGATTTATTGAGTGAGGGTCATTTTAAACCTTTCCAACATGCTAAAGACATGACACAAGTCGAGGCTCCCTCATCCAAAATAGTTCAGTAGATTTGTTGATTGTGGACAACAACATCAACTTGAAAATAAAGTTGGTGGGAGAGTCTAGACGTATAATTGTCTAGGTTAAACATGATCTGTTTGGACGACTCAGGATCAACAGTGCCAATAGTGGCCAAGAGCGTTCTATGTTGACTAGGGCAGTGTTGTAGAACTTCTAATGAAGACATAGCACACAGTGCTTCGGCCAAATCTTCAACAATGTTGTAGTTCTGGGCAGCATGTGAACTAGGATTAAAGGTAGCTTTATGGATAGTGCTCTTAGGAGGACATAAGATAGAGTCGAATGTGGGTTTCTCAATTTGAAGTGGTCCATATGGAGGATTAACTGATGGAAGACTAACGCAGGATGGTGATGGATCTGATAAAGTATTGGTACCGTTAATGTCGTTTCCTTTGTCAGGGTTACCTGGTGTGTCGTATGTCTTAGAGCGAGTGGTCAAATTAATCCCATTAAACATATAAATATGTGCACTTGATGAGGCCTCATTAGTAGGATGGCTAGAACTACCCCCAGGAGAGGGGGTTTGAGCAACCATGGACTGCTGCTGTGGAAAAGGCTGAGAAAGCACAACGGGCTGGGACTTTCCTTGGAAAATTTTGGCCACTTGATTGCGAAGTGGATAGTCTCAAGTGTAGTGATCGTCACCACAAATGATACACGGGAATTTCAGTTTCTATTGTGGTTTCTTTTCGATAGCAGGTGTTTGAGCTTGATTTTTTGGTTGTTCATTGTTATTTTTTGATTTATTTTTTGTCTTCTTCTTACCTTCAGATTGTTGTGAAGGGGCATATTGGACTGCATTCACCTCAGAGATCTAAGTTTGGGGTAGGTAGAGGAGAGTGTGGTTGATTGGGAAATAGTTTTAGTTTTGAAGGAACTGATAACACCATCCGCATGAGATGAGGATGACGACTTAGATGGATCGGTATTATCTCAAGCAACATTCGAAAGAAAATCATACAAGGTCCTAGATTGTGAATAAACCAAATCTAAGTACTGAGCCCGAGCGATGGCTTGTTCCTTTGTGGCTGCGCCATCCATAGCAACATCGGGAGCGATTGGGGGTAAAAGTGATTTAGTAAACCATTCCGCCAATAGTATGTCAGGAATGACTACCTTGATCATCCTTCTCCATCGCCTCCACTCATGAATATGGTCAGATATATGCACAGAGTCATTTTGACGAAGGGAGGTCAAGAGTTCAGTACCCGTCTCGTAGCGAATAGGTAGTTGAAAGTGCGTGAGGAAAGACATGGAAAGGGATTTGAAATCATGACAAGAAGCATGTGGTAGTTCACTATACCACTTTGTTGCTGAGCCTGAAAGTGTTCATTGGAAAAGATGCAAACATACAAAATCATCCATGAGGGAGTTCGATGAACACCACAAATGGAAATTCATCACATGGTTGTTTGGATCTTCGCTAGATTTTTTGTCAAATTTTGAAATATCAGAAGGAATTTTAGCGGGAATGACTGGCCAAACTGGTGAATGAAAAATAGGATCATTAGTTAACCGAGATAGGTCTTGGAGATCCAGAGTCGTAAGGAAAGGTAGTTTTAAGTTAATTTGTGGATGATACTGATGCGGCATAGGAACACCAGTAGGACCATAAACTGGGTTAGGTGGATAGTTGTAACTAGTAAGTCCTCCTATATACGGTTGTTGCTGGCAAGGATAAATAGGATTTGATGATGGATGAGAAACATTTTCATAACCCAGTGGGTTCTGAGCATTATAGGCCGGGTGATTTATTTGCCCATGAGGAGGATAAACATTTTTCCCTTGAGAATGGTAAGGAGTAGATCCCGGAGGCAGATACACATTAGACCCATGAGGAGGATACACTGTGGTCCTAGAGAACTCCAGGTGGTGTTTGGGATACCGCTCGGATAAGGTTGTTCGTAAGACGTTCCAGAAGGAACAAGATTTGATACTCCTCCTAGTGGATTATGAGATGAGTGCCCCCCAACATGGGGTTGAATAAAATTTCCTCCTAAAGATACTCCCCAGGATTGTGAAGGGTTTTCAGCAAATGAAGGTTGCCCCCCTGCCAATGGTGGATTTACGACCGGGGTATAACAGGAAAACAGAGGTTTCCCTCTAGGAGGAGCATGAAAATAGGGTTGTCCCTTGGGAGGGGTAGGCCCACCATGAAAAGGTAGTGCTCCAGGAGGGAAAGGTTCGTTAGATGGTGGTTTCCCTCCAGCCAGTTGTGTTTGGCCAGCAGGGGTCTGCATTCTCGGGTGAGAAGATGTCCCAGCAGGATCGTGTGGAACATGTGGAGATGTAGAGTAAAATCTTGTAGAAATGGGGGTAGAGATTGAATTGCCTTGGATATGAGTAGAGGTGATGAGTCTAGCATTAGGATGGACTTGTACTGGTGTAACAGTAGGGTTAATAACCTGATCAACTGGGTGATTCATGGTTTGACCAGATGGTCCTGTTTCACTAGGAGGGTCATGAGGATGAAAGGGTTTTCGAAAGGATTCAAAATGTTCATAGAGATCGTGTCTTGATGAAGTCCTCCATATAGAATGAGAAGGTGTGGGATTGGTATCTACTGCGGTGATATGAGAACATGAGTCCTATACTCATCACCAAAGATTGGTTCTGTGGATCCCATATATGTTTCAGTAAAAATAATCTCTGGTAATCGTGGGACCTCTTCGTCTATGATGTTCCCAAGGGAGTCTAAACGAACTAAAAGTGGTTCAAGAGGGGTTATTGACACAGATGTAGTGGGATTTTCAACCGTAACCAAAGCGCCTTCTAAGTTATTTGACGGAGGATCAATAACACTTCCAACGTCAAACTGATTTTCTACCTCTCTACAGTAGTTATCTTCTAGAGGGTTAGGAGGTAAGGGTTTATAGCCTTCCGGAGGCAGCCCTTGCATCCTACGTTATCGGCGAAGACCTTTATCATCTACAAGCTCAATTGTGGAGAATAATAGAATACACTAAAATTCCAGGGCCAACTAACAAAAAGAAATAGTACACGCTAATAAAATATAGGAATCAACCAAGCAAGCAAAACTTCTCTCGATGATCGTACTAGTTGGTGATGAAATCCAACGTCGCATGATCAAGTCGAGAAGGGGCTAGGATATGGTGGAATAGTTACAATGGTGACCTGCTTAATGGAATTTCACCTTGGTCCAAGCTTCCACACAGTAATTGTGGATTTACCCTCCAAGGAGCCCGAGTAAGTTTGACCAATGTCTATTCCAGGTACAGTGAGACTTCCCTTCACTGTCACCTTGTGTAAGTACCTAAAGATTATGGCAACTAAATACACCAATTCGCAGTGAGTCCCTGGGTGGGTACAGTCGACAGTCCGATCCGAAATGTATGGGTAGGATAACAAGTCTGAAATCAACCCGAGAGTCTCCCACACATAATCATGGGTATAGCTTCAAGTAACCCCCAACATACGATTCGAACACTACAAATAGTTGAACCACGGAGGGATAATCTCTGTAATTCGCTCAAATGTAACCTCATGCGTAACCCCTGTGTGAGAGGGGGATCCCAGAAAACCAATACAACAATTGGATTTGACTCTCCCTAGCTCAGGATGCTAATGTTTGTTTTGAAAACTTTGGAGAGTTATACTCACAGCCTAATCCAAAGTGCTAACCCTAGTCTACTCTTGGTGGAAAATCCTAAAAACAAAAAAAGTGTTCTAGATAATTTTTAATTAGCATTCGTTTTACAGTTGTTCTTAACTCAAAGGGTGTATGAAAGTGAAACTGATGGAATGATGACTCAATTCCCAAAAATATGCATAAAATATGATAAGAAATCGTTTCTTTTCAATGAACGCCTAATTAAGGGAAAGAGAAAGAGTCATTTTCACTATCAAACACTAATATGGAATGTCCTCAATCAATTGGTTCTCAATCGAAGCCAATGCAATGCTAAAACATTTCAGAAATGCCTTCTAATATGAAAACCAATCACTAATATGTATCTTTGTCATTTGTATGTGAATGATGATTAATTCAATGCAAAAACTTATCCTGCCAACTACCCTTTCAGATCAAGGAGATTCAGACAAGCATAAGAAGATTTCGCACAAACAACACACCCTCTTGCTATGATTGAAACAAAAATAAAAGAGAAAACAAAAGATAACAAAGAAAATCAAAAATTTTACACAAAAGAGAGATGTTTAAGAACAATGACCTCGAAGAACCAAATGAGATGATTCATATATTTCTAATGCCCTTCACCAGACTTCCCTCTCAGTCGGATAAGAGAGAAGAAAGAAGTGGATTGTTCCCAAGTTCTCAACAATAGAAAAACTCAAAATAAGGAAGGTCACAAAATTTGAACAACAAAGTGCTTATTTATCAGAAGGAAGGGTGTCAAAGGTCAATAGGAAGAAGCATTGAAGCACAAAGAAACTCAACAAGTGAAAAAATAGAGACTAGCCTTCAGAAAAGACAATTCTGGAAAGGATTTTTTGCAAAGAGAGGTTGGTGCTCTGGTGTAAGGGGAACCAGAGCATTATAACACTCTATATAAGGCCTTTAGGGAGTGTTGGCACCCTGGTAACAAGGTAGGGGAGCGCCAGGCTTCCACAACTCACAAAATTATCCAAAAAACCCAAAATTTCAGTCAAACTTTGGCAATCAAGATGAATGTGATGGGGTAAGGAGTCAATCAGCATATGAAATCAGACATATGGGGTGACAAAGGTATAAAAAAGAATAAAGGGTAAGAAAATGTATGTGAGGAAAACCAAAATTGAAATTTTTGATTCGGTCCCCAGTGGAGTCGCCAATTTATGTTGTAGAAAAATCTCCCTGCGGACAAGTAGATCTCCTCTTGAGAGATAGACTCTTAACTCTTAAGAAAAAAGATGCTTATCATGGAAACTGACTTCCTTTTAGATTTAGATAAACTAATGTATGAGGAGGAAGGAGAAAAGAAGTACCTTTTACCGGTGTTTGTCCCTGCACGGTCCGAGTTGAGCTCCAATCTTACGCTCCTCGATAAGCCCTGTAGACAAACAAAAGTACAAACAACTTCCTACTCTACTGAGATTAGTTCAAAATAGATCTATCTATTAGAGACAAATTCATGTGAGATCAAACACAGATTTGAAAGAAACAGGCCAAGCATATTATATTAAAGAGAACAACAACGAATAATACTTACAGCCATAGATGTGAGTGTAGCAGCTTCTTCAAGCCCTCCTTTTCTGAACCCTTGCTCAAACAGTCCACACACCAAATGATGATGTTCCGAAAGACACCTTCTTCATGAGATCATAGGTTAGATGCTTCACAATTCTTTCCCCTTCCTTTCACCATGAGAAGGTCTGTTTAAATAGGCTTGGAGAGGCCCAACCACTTGAGATATCTTTGGGGCAAGTTGAGGATTTTCCTCCTTCAGTTATGGATCTGCCCTAAGATCATGGATTGACCAAGGATTCGAAACCAACCACCTTCAGATATTGAAGGGATCTTTCCCTCAATCTTCTCAACAAACAAAATTTCTCCTGGAATAGGTAGCGCTCCTCCAAAAAGGGCATCAGAGTGTTATAGCACTCCTTGAAAGAAGAAAAACAAGCGCTAGCACTCCTAATAGTGGCAGTGCTCCCCATAAAGGCCATCAGGGCATTATAACACTCCCTAACAGTATATGGGGGAGCACTCCTCTCCAAAAATACCTCTTGAATGGCTTTTCTAGTGGCAAAAGGTTTATAAACTCTGTTAACCCATTCCTCTTCTTCCAAATCAATTGTTTGAGGTGTTTCAAGTGTCCTTCTGATGTCGTTATAGGCACGACATAGACATTATGGCAGTATGCTTTTTCTGACACTTGCGACACTTGTGACCAAAATGTGACACTTGTGACACTTGTAATGATGACACTTGCAACACTATAGAAGTGATTAATTTTGAAGTGTAACACACCTAAAACTTATGTGGCACCCGATGTTGATCATGGTGCTTCGTGCACTAGTCACTGGACTTCTTTAGGATATCCTCAACCTATTGGCAGATGTGTTGGATCTACTCAATAAACCGGGTGGCTTTGTCAGCTTCAGTTGGAGCAGGAGATGAGTCGGCTGAGGTGACCGCAAGGGGAAGTGCAACATTTATGGGACCCAATGGTTGGAATCCCAACCCCACCTGAAAGGGGTTGTGTCTAGTTGAGCTATGCAGGGCTCGGTTGTAGCTATGTTGGACATAGGGAAGGATCTCATACCATGTGCGAGGGTGATTTTAATTATACATGTGAAGGATATGCACAATAATTTGATTGACAACCTCGGTTTGGCCATCTATCTAGGGTTGGAAGGTTGTGGATTTGGTGAGCTTGGTGTCCAGCAGTGACCAAAGGCTCGACTAGAATGTGCTAAGAAATCAATTGTCCAGATCTTAGATAGTGGTTTGGGGGATTCCAAAATGTATCCAAACTCGTTCAAATAAGAGATTGGTAGTGGCCTTTGTTGTGATGTTCTTCTTGCAGGAAACCAGAATCACCATCTTAGAAAAGCGATCAACAACCAAAAAAACACAATCATTTCCCCGCTTGGTGGATGGGAGGCTCGACATGTAGTCCATTGAGATGGATTCCCATGGCCTGTCAGGAGTAGGAAGAGGGGTGTACATGTGATATTTCTTAGTGGTCAATTTGGCAATAGCACAGGCAGTGCAAGACCTGATATACTTGTTGACCTCCTGTCGAAGTTTCAACCAGTAGAAATGTTTCTGTAGCATCGCCACTACCTTTTTGATGTCGAAGTGTCTTGCCACTCGACTGTAGTGGGATTCCCATATAATCTTCTCTCTCTCACTTGATGGAACACAAATATGGCCTAGATGACACAACAACCCATCCTGAAGATGGAAATTATCGACAATTGTGTTTTCACCCAACATTTGGTAGGTAGTGGTGAAGTCTGAGTCTATCTCATAGAGTTGGGGTCATCCAGAGGTCTCATGGCCGCAGGAGTCTAGAACCGTGGTGAGTGCTACAACTAGTGGTCTATTGAGGCAATCAATGACGCAATTGGTGATTCTTGTTTTATACTTGATGTTGAGGTGGAATTACTACGAGCATGTGGTCCACTTTTGATGGTGATCATTCTGTAATTTTCCTTATGTCTGCATGAACTGTAGTGGCTTATGATCAGTGTGGATGACTGTCTCCTTCCCAAGAATGTAATGTCTCCACTAGCGGCAGGCTTTCACAATGGAGTGCATTTCTTTGTCATAAGTAGGGTACTTACAAATAGCATATGATAGTGTATCACTATGATAGGCCGCGAGGTGGTCGTGTTGAGTGAGAATGACACCCACCACATAGTCTGAATAATTTGTCTCAATATTAAAGGGTTGGTGCAGGTCTGGTAGTGAAATTACTAGGGCTGAGCACAAGCGCTCCTTCAAATCGTTGAACAATTGTTGTTGGGATCGGCCCCACACAAATTTCTCCTTACCACCACCCCTGGTTATTTGGCTGAGGGCCCATGCAATATGGGAGAATCCCAACATGAACCTGCGGTAGAAATTGACAAGGCCCAAGAAGCTCCGAAGCTCAATGAGTGTGGTTGGGGCTAGCCAGCCACAGATGACTTGGATCTTGGATGGATCCACATGTACGCCATGTTGATAAATTATGTAGCCCAGGTAATGGACATTGTCCATGTCGAAGGATAATGTTTCCAAATTGGCATATAGCTTGTGCTGTCACAAGGTGTGAAAAACCTGTTGAATATGCTACAAGTGTTTGGCCCAAGTCTTGTTTTAAATAAGAATGTCATCCAGATACACCACTACAAAAGTATTGGTGAATGGTCACAGGATATCGTCCATCATCCTCATGAAAGTGGCTAGAGCATTTTTCAAACCAAAGGGCATGACCAACCATTCAAAAAGGCCTTCCTTTGACTTGAAGGCAGTTTTCCATACATCTTTCTGTTTTATCGGGACCTGGTGGTAGCCAGACTTCAGATCAATCTTACTGAAGTATTTGGCCCATGTGCGTTGATCAAGGAGGTTGTCAATTCAGGGAATCAGGTACCATTTTTTTACTGTGATTTTATTAAGAGCCCGGTAATCAATGCAGAGTCACCAGGTTCCATCCTTCTTCTATACCAACACTATTAGGCTCCTGCAAGGTGATGAGTTGGGATGGATGAGCCCCTTAGGAAATAAGGGTGAAGGAGATCCACGTTGAACACTGGGTGTAGGCCAAGGAAAGGAGGAATGTTGAGCTCAAAATCATTATCCCCCATGGCCTTGGTGATGGTGTACGACCCATAATGGAGTGGGTGAATATTTCCATGGGGTACTGTAAGGTGTTCTTTATGCAAGTGTAGCACAAAATTTGTCGCCCACCTGAAACTTATGTGGCACCTGATGTTGATCATATTGCTGCTTGTAAGTGTCATTGGACTTATGTAGGGTATCCTGAACCTATTGGTGGATGTGCTGGATCCACACAATGAACCGGGTGGCTTTGTCAACTTCAATTAGAGCAGAAGATTAGTTGGTCGAGGTGACTGCAAGGGGAAGTCAAAAATCTATGGGACCCAATGGTTGGAATCCCAACCCCACCTGAAAGGGGTTGTGTCTGGTTGATCTATAAAGGGCTCGGTTGTAGCTATGTTGGACATAGGGAAGGCTCTCATCCCATGTGAGAGGGTTCTTTGAATTATACATGCAAATGATATGCCCAATCATTTAATTTATGACCTCGGTTTAGTCATCTGTCTAGGGGTGGAAGGTCATGGATTTGGTGAGCTTGGTGTCTAGCAGTGACCAGAGGCTCGACCATAATGTGATGAGAAATCGACTGTCCTGATATGAGACAATGGTTTGGGGGATTCCAAAATGTACTCAAACTCATTCAAAAAGAGCTTGGTAGTGGCCTCTATTGTGATGTTTCTCTTGCACGCAACCAAAATCACCATATTAGAAAAGCGATCAACAACCACAAAAACATAGTCATTTCCCTGCTTGGTGGACGGGAGGCCTGACATGTAGTCCATTGAGATGGATTTCCATGGCCTATCAGGAGTAGGAAGAGGGGTGTATAGGCCATGCTTCTTAGTGGTTGGTTTGGAAATATTGCAGGTAGTGCAGGACCTGTTATATTTGTTGACCTCCTATTGAAGTTTCAACCAATAGAAATGTTTCTATAGCATCGTCATTGTCTTTTCAACGCTGAAGTGTCCTGCCACTCGACTATAGAGGGATTCTCGGATCAACTATCGCTCGCTCGATGGAACACAGATATGGACCAAATGAAACAACAACCCATATTGAAGATGGAAATTATCGACAACTGCATTTTCACCCAACATTTGGTAGGTGGTGGAGAAGTCTAGGTCTATCTCATAGAGTTGGGGCCATCCAAAGGTCTCATGGCCACAGGAGTCTAGCACTGTGCTGAGTACCACTACTAGTGGTTTTTTGAGGCAATCAACAAAGGGATTGGTGCTTCCTATTTTATAGTTGATGTTGAGGTGGAATTGCTGCAATTATGTGGACCACTTTTGATGGTGATCATTCTACAATTTTCCTCATGTCTAGATGAACTTTAGTGGCTTATGATCAGTGTGGATGACTGCATCCTTCCCAAGAATGTAATGTCTCCACTGGAGGAAGGCTTTCACAATGGAGTACATTACTTTGTCGTAAGTAGGGTACTTAGGGACATCATATGATAGTGTCTCACTATGATATGCCACGGTATGGCCATGATGAGTGAGAATGACACCCATCGCATAGTCTGAAGAATTTGTCTCGATCTCAAAGGGTTGTTGCAGGTCTAGTAGTGAAAGTACTAGGGTTGAGCACAAGCGCTACTTCAAATCATCAAACACTGGTTATTGGGACCGACCCAACACAAATTTTTCCTTACCACCACCCCTGGTTATTTGGATGATGTCCCATTCAATATGGGAGAATCTCAACACAAGCCTGTAGTAGAAATTGTTAAGTCCCAAGAAGCTATGAATCTCAGTGAGTGTGGTTGTGGCTGGCCAGTCACGGATGACTTGGATCTTGGTTGGATCCACATGTATGCCATGCTAATAAATTATGTATCCCAGGTAATGGACCATGTCCATGCCAAAGGAGAATTTTTCCAAGTTGGCATATAGCTTGTGCTATCACATGGTGTGCAGAACCTACTGAATATGTTGCAAGTGTTCGAACCAAGTCTTGCTGTAAATAAGAATGTCATCTAGATACACCACTACAAAAGTATTGGTGAATGGTCACATGATATCTTCCATCATCCTCATGAAAGTGGCTGGAGAATTTTTCAAACCAAAGGGCATGAACAACCATTCAAAAAGGCCTTCCTTTGACTTGAAGGCAATTTTCCATACATCTATCTGTTCTATCGGGACTTGGTGGAAGCTAGACTTCATATCAATATTACTGAAGTATTTGGACCACGTGAGATGATCAAGGAGGTCGTCAATTCAGGGAATCGGGTACCAGTTTTTGAATGTGATTTTATTCAAAGCCCAGTAATCAATGCAAAGTCACCAGGTTCCATATTTCTTCTGTACCAGCACGATTAGGCTCTCGCAAGGTGATGAGCAAGGACATATGTTCCCTTTGTGGAGTAGTTCTTGGATATTTCATTTTAACTCCTCATTCTATAATAGAGAGCGGTGATAGACTGACCCATTTGACAGTGGTGCGCCTGGGGTCAGATCAAGGGGGTGCTTGAATTAACAGTGAAGAGGTACCCCAGTAGGTGAGGAGAAGATATATGAGTATTATTCCATGACCTTATCTACTTTCTTCTGCTATGTGGAGAGGTCAACCACAGAGACCCTGGATGTGGATGTGATATTTCTCTTATTCTGATAGCGAATCACGATGAAGAAAAACTTCCCCATATGAGAGATGACCTTCCTGCATTGCTTAGCAGAGATCAAGGAAATAGCACTAGGTGGGACTGGTTCGGGTATCGTGTACAGTTTCCTGTGAAAAGTAATAATAACACTATGAGGCCTAGACTCATATACAACATGACGTTTCCATAAATAAGGTTGGCCCAAAAGAACATCACAAACTTTGAGAAGAGAAACATCAAACAATACCTCATCTATGAAGGGCTTGATGTCGTATGACAGTCGATATTGTTGGCTGATGCAGAGATCTCTTCCTTGGCAGAGCCATCTAATGGTGTAGGGTTGTAGGTGCAGTTTTGTAGGTAGGGCCAACTACTTGATGACCTCTGCTGAGATGAGGTTATTTTGGCTATCTCTATCCATGATGAAGTGCAATGGGGTTCCTTTTACCCACATCTATGAATGGAAGAGGCGTTCTCCTTCTTTTGGATTGTCTAGTTCACCGAGCTGGAGCTTGGTGGTAGAAATAGTGGCACTGTGTTCTGCATTTTGGCTCAGAGTCTAAATCCACATCTAATTGCTTTCACTTTAGCCACCAGTGACTTCTTTGAGTGGCAGTGAGCAGTGTTATGCCAAGGGTTCTTATGGAAGTCGCACCACTTCCCAGTATCTTTCTTTGCCTTTCTGGTGTTCTTCTTTTCTTATGGCTTGGACTAGTTGTCTTCATATTGTTCATATTTTCTCTGTCCTTTT
Source organism: Picea sitchensis (assembly GCA_010110895.2). Lineage (NCBI taxonomy): Eukaryota > Viridiplantae > Streptophyta > Pinopsida > Pinales > Pinaceae > Picea > Picea sitchensis. The sequence continues at coordinate 36,471 of SNQJ01S0026071.1, forward strand.
TTATCTGGATTGGGACCGCCCTTTCCTGTATTTTTTTGTGAGGGGTTCCCAGGCCCAAATTGCCACGTCTTTTGTTTGAGCTTCTGCTCGATTTTGATGGAATATCGGTAGAATGCACCCAAGGATGAGATGTCAAAAAATTATATTTCGGTCTAGATGTATCTACGCAAAGCACCGCAATACTTGAGCACCAAATTTCTCTCTGAATATTTGATACCCAGCTTGGTGCGCAAGGTATGAAAGATATTTGTGAAATGTGGCATTGCTTGGTCTCTTTCTTGCCGCAGTGTGGTCCATTTGGTATACAAGTCATCATAAATTTTGATAGGGTAGTATTGTTCCTTAATAGCATCCCTAAAGGATTCCTAGGTGGTCATGACTGTAAATAATGAGGGTACCTCTATTTCCTTTTTCTCACAGAAATTTTCCCACCAATCTTTGACATGGGGAACGACTTTGAGGAGTGCAAAAGTAATCTTTTCTCTATTCGAAAAGTTATGGAAAAAAAAATACCCTTCTAGTAGATTCAACCACTTGTCTACAACATATGCATATATATGACCTTCAAATATAGGAATATCAAATTTTATTTTCACCTTGAAGGGGGTGGCACCTCCGCTCGAAGAAGATGTGTCGTCTATTGCTAGCCGCTGTGGGATTTGCTTGAAACTATTCATCATCTTGTTCCTTTGTTGCATGAGAGATTACTCAATTAATGGTTTAAAAGGATATAATGTCCAATAATATTTCTTTTCTCCTTCCATGAGAGGTCACTTGGGCATGCAATAGATTTTTTCCTCAAGAGAAACAAGCTCGAGACACAACTCTTTGTACTCCGACATCGTTCGGGACATGCATTAAGACGACAAGGAGCAGACTGCTCTGATACCACTGATATAGATTTTATGAGAAGAACAAATTGACTGCATATTATTAACATGTGCTTAACAAAAAATAATAGAGATACAATAAAACTAGTTTTCTATTCAATAAGGAAATAAGCTGAAACTCTAAAAATGCAGCGGAAACAAGCTTGCTGGAATGGCGGCGGCTTATCTTTGAGAAGATATGTGACAGTTGGGATCATTCGCAAGAAGATGATTAAAATGAGGCTCTGAAGGATTTTTTACAATAATCAGGCTTTCCCAAAACCCTAGACATCCAAAAACCTAACCCTAGGAGATGAAGTGCCAAAAGTCATGTGGGCCCCGTCTGGGTAAGTTAGTACATCAACTTCTTGGGGTCGAAACTTTTGCATACGATATCCGTTTTAGGTGTATGATAGACCGTTGGAAAGGTATCGTCAAGGATATTTATTTTGGGGGATCAATTACATCATTGAATATCATTGAGAATATCTATCTAGAAAAAACTTCATTTAGGCCCTCAAAATGGCCCTGGAAGTTAAAACTGCTAAAAATAGTAAATTGCCAAAATTGTTAGAAAAATGTTTTGAGCCAGTTGGAAAAGTTGGGTGGCCACTGATATCCACTTGGATAAATCCTCCCTCCTTAGGAATAAATGGTATCCATTGTGTTGATTTCCCCCATTAGATGAGGACATTTCTACTGAATTTGGCCTCGGGTGAGCCACTTGCCTTTGTGCAAGAGCTTCCCTGCTTTGACGACTCGATAAATATGGATCCTTTAAGGTCGAGTGCCCTTGATATGTGTGTCCACAATTTGAACATTGGATTCCATTTGTATGCAGTCGGGGTTGAGCTCTGTTGGTTTTAGTTTCTCTGCTACATCTGAGGTTTCCAATAATGGTGTGAAATAAGGGTGAAGGAGATCCACGTTGAACACTAGCTGCAAGCCAAGGAAAGGAGGAATGTTGATCTCAAAAGAATTATCCCCCATGGACTTGGTGATCATGGTGCACCCGATGTTGATCATGGTTCTTATTGTACTTGTCATTGGACTTTTGTAGGATATCCTAAACCTGTTGGCAAATGTGCTAGATCCACTCAATGAGCTAGGTGTCTTTTTTAGCTTCAGTTGAAGCAGGAGAGGAGTCGGTCAAGGTGAACGCAAGGGGAAGTGAAAAATCTATGGGACCCAATGGTTGGAATCCCAACCCCACCTGAAAGGGGTTGTGGCTGATTGAGATATGCAGGGCTCGGTTGTAGCTATGTTGGAAATAGTGAAGGCTCTCATCCCATCTGCGAGGGTGATTTGAATTATACATGTGAAGGATATGCACAATCATTCAATTTATGATATCAGTTTGGCCATATGTCTAGGGGTGGAAGGATGTGTATTTGGTGAGTTTGGTGTCCAACAGTGAATAGAGGATCGACTAGAATGTGCTGAGAAATCAATTGTCCTAATCTGAGACAATGGTTTGGGGGATTCCAAAATGTACCCAGACTCGTTCAAGGAAGAGCTTGGCAGTGGCCTCTACTGTGATGTTCTTCTTGCAGGAAATCATAATCACCATCTTAGAAAAGTGATCAACAACCACAAAAACACAGTCATTTCCTCGCTTGTTGGATGGGAGGCTCGACATGTAGTCCATTGATATGGATTCCCATGGCCTGTCAGGTGTAGGAAGAGGGGTATACATGCCCTGTTTCTTACTGGTTGGCTTGGAAATAGTGCAGGAAGTGTAGGACCTGATACACTTGCTGACCTCCTGTCGAATATTCAACTGGTAGAAATGTTTCTATAGCATTGCCACTATCCTTTCGACGCCAAAGTGTCCTGCCACTCGACTGTAGTTGTATTCCCAAATCATCTTCACTCGCTCGCTTGATGAAACAAAAATATGGCCCAGACAACACAACAACCCATCCTGAAGATGGAAATTATCGACAACTATGTTTTTACCCAACATTTGGTTGGTGGTGGAAAATTCCAGGTCTATCTCATAGAGTTGGGGCCATCCAGAGGTCTCATGGTAGAAAGATTCTAGCACAGTGGTGAGTGTAACGACTGGCAGTCTACTGAGGCAATCAACGACATGATTGGTGCTTCATGTTTTATAGTTGATGTTGAGGTGGAATTGCTGCAAGTATGTGGACCACTTTTAATGGAGATCATTCTGCAATTTTCCTTGTGTCTGCATGAATTGTAGTGGCTTATGATCAGTGTGGATGACTATCTCCTTCCCAAGAATGTAATGTCTCCATTGGCGGCAAGATTTCACAATGGAGTACATTTCTTTTTGATAAGTAGGGTTTTTACATACAACATATGATAGTGTCTCACTATGATAGGCCACAGGGTGGTTGTGCTAAGTGAGAACGACACCCTCCACATAGTCTGAAGCATCTATCTTGATCACAAAAGGTTGTTGCAGGTCTGGCAATGAATGTACTGGGGCTGAGCACAAACGTTTCTTCAAATCATCGAATGCTTGTTGTTGGGACTAACCCCACACCAATTTATCCTTACCACTACCCCTAGTTATTTGGCTGAGGGCCCATACGATATGGGAGAATCCCAACATGAACCTCTAGTAGAAATTGGTAAGGACCAAGAAGCTTCGAAGCTCAGTGAGTGTGGTTGGGGCTGGATAGTCACGGATGACTTGGATCTTGGTTGGATCCACATGTACGCCATGTTGATCAATTATGTAGCCTAGGTAATGGACCTTGTCCATGCCGAAGGATCATTTTTCCAAGTTGGCATATATCTTATGTTGCCGTAGGGTGTGTAGAACCTGTTGAATATGATGCAAGTGTTCGGCCCAAGTCTTGTTGTAAATAAGAATGTCATCCATATACACCACTAAAAAAGTGTTGGTGAATGGTTACAGGATATCATCCATCATCCTTATTTAAGTGGTTGGAGAATTTGTCAAACCAAAGGGCATGACCAACCATTCAAAAAGGCCTTCCTTTGACTTGAAGTCGGTTTTCCATACATTTGTCTATTTTATTGGGACTTGGTGGTAGACAGACTTTAGATCAATATTACTGAATTATTTGCCCCCCATGAGTTGATCAAGGAGGTCGTCAATTCAGGGAATCATGCACCGGTTTTTTACTATGATTTTATTCAGAGCCTAGTAATCAATGCAGAGTCCCCAGGTTCCATATTTCTTTTGTACCAGCATGATTGGGCTCTCGCAAGGTCATGCGATGGGACAGATGTGCCCCATTGTGGAGCAGTTCTTGGATCTGTCACTTGATCTCCTCATTCTCCAATAGAGAGCGACGATAGACTAGCCCATTGTGAAACAATGCTTCGAGGGTTAGATCGATGAGGTGCTTGACCTAGCAGTGTAGAGGTACCTTGGTAGGTGAGGAGAAGATATCAGAGTATTCTTCCACGACCTTATCTACTTGCTTCTTCTGTGTGGAGAGGTCGGTCGTAGAGACCTTGGATGTGGCTGTGATATTTTTCTTATTCTAAGAGAGAATCATGAAGAAGAAAAAATTCCCCGTCTAAGAGATGACCTTCCTGCATTTCTTACCAGAGATCAAGGAAATCACACTAGGTGGGACTACCTCGGGTATCCTGTATAATTTCCCGTTCAAAGTAATAATAACACTACGAGGCCTAGACTCATATACAACATAATGTTTCCATAAATAAGGTTGGCCCAAAATAACATCACAAAATTTGAGAGGAGAAGCACCACATGATACCTCATCTTTGAAGGGCTTGATGTCGTACGACAGTCGACACTTTTGGATGATACGAAGATCGCTTCCTTAGCAGAGCCATCCAATGGTGTAGGGTTTTGGGTTCGGTGTTGTTGGCAGGGCCAACCACATGATGACCTCTATTGATATGAGGTTCTTATGGCTACCACTATCCACGATAAAGTGAGGTAGGGTGCCTCTTACCCACATTTGTGAATGGAAGAGGCGTTCTCCTTCTTCTGGATCATCTGGTTCAAAAGGCTGGAGCTTGGTGGTAGCAACGGTGGCATTGGGTTCCACGTCAATGATCCATCTTCCCCTTTTTGGTTCTGGATCATATTCTGAACCCGCATATGATTCAATGGCTTTCACTTTGGCCACCAATGACTGATTTGAGTGGCAGTGAAAATTGTTATGCCAAGGGATGTTATGGAAGTCGCACCACTTCCCGGTATCTTTCTTTGTCTTTCTAATGTCCTTATTTTCTTGCATCTTGGATTGGTTTTTCTGATATTTTCCATATTTTCTCTATCCTTTGTTCTTTGGGTTGGGGCCACCCTTTCCTGGATTTTGTTGTGAGGGGTTCCCAGGCTCAAATTGTCGTGTCTTTTGTTTGGGCTTATGCTTGATTTTAATGGCATATCGGTAGACCGCGCCCAAGGATGAGATGTCCAAAAATTCCATTTCATTCTGGATATATCTATGCAGAGAACCACGATGCTTGAGCACCATATGTTTCTTTGAATATTTGATACCTAGCTTGGTGCGCAAGGTATGAAAGATATTTTTGAAATCTGGCACTGCTTGGTCTCTTTCTTGCCGTAGTGTGGTCCATTTGGTATACAAGTTGTCATAACTTTCGATAGGGTAGTATTTTTCGTTAATAGTGTCCCTGAAGGATTCCCAGGCAGTCGTGACTATAAATAATGAGGGTTCCTCTGTTTTCTTTTTCTCACAGAAAGTTTTCCACCAATCTTTGACATGGGGAATGGATTTGAGGAGCACAAATGTAATATTTTCTCTATTCGAAAAATTATGGACACAAAAATACCCTTCTAGTAGATTCAACCACTTGTATACAACATATGCGTCTATTTTACCTTCAAATATAGGAATATCGAAGTTTTTTTGTACCTTCAAGGGGGTGGCACCTCCGCTCGAAGAAGATGTGTCGCCTGTTGGTAGCCGCTGAAGGATTTGCATGAAACCATCCATAATATTGTTCCTTTGTTGCGTGAGGGATTCCTCAATCAACAGTTTGAAAGGATCCTGTACCATCATATTTATTTTCTCCTACCATGAGAGGTTGCTTGGGTGTGCGAGATCGTTTTTCCTCAAGAGAAACAATCTTGAGACCCAACTCTGTGTACTCCGACCTCGTTGGGGACATGCATTAAGACGACAAGGAGAAGACCTCTATGATACCGTTGATATGGATTTTATGAGCAAAATGAAATGACTACAGATTATTAACAGGTGATTAACAAAAAATAAAATAGATACAGTAAAATTGGTTTTCTATTCAATAAGGAAATAAGATGAAACTGTAAAAATGCAGCAGAAACAAGTTTCCTGGAATGGTGGCAGCTTATCTCTGAGAGGAGATGTGACAGTTTTGCTCATTCGAAAGAACATGATTAAAATGAGGAATTGAAGGCATTTTTACAATAATAAGGAATTCCTAAAACCCTATACATCCAAAAACCTAACCCTAGGAGATGAAGCGCCAAAAGTCATGTGGGCCCCGTTTGGGTAAGTTAGTACATCAACTTCCCGGGCTCAGAACTTTTGCATAAGATCTTCGTTTTAGGTGAATGGTAGCCCATTGGAAAGGTATCATTGAGGAGATTCATTTTGGGGGTTCACTCATGACCTCGACAATAATTGAGAAGCTCGATACAGAAAAAACCTTCATTTAGGCCCTCAAAATGGCTCCGGAAGTTAAAATTGCTAAAAATAGTAAATTGCCAAAATTGTCAAAAAACTATTTTGAGCCAGTTGGAAAAGGTGGGTGGCCACCGATATCCGCCTATATCAATCCTCCCTCCTTATGAATTAATTTTCTCCATTGATTTGATTTCCCCCATCAGATGAGGAAATTTCTGCTGAATTTGGCCCCGGGTCAGCCACTTGCCTTGGTGCAGGAGATGCCCTTCTTTGATGACTCGATAAAGATGGATCCTTTGCTATCGAGTGCCCTTTATATGTGTGTCCACAATATGATCACTGGATTCTTGTTGTATGTAGTTGAGGTTGAGCTCTGTTGGTGTCAGCTTCTCTGCTACGCCTGAGGTGTCCAATAATGGTGGGAAATAAGGGTGAAGGAGATCCATGTTTAACACTAGGTGCAGGCCAAGGAAATGAGGAATGTTGAGATCAAAATCATTATCCCCCACAACCTTGGTGATGGTGTATGGAACATAATGGAGTGGGTGAAGCTTCCGATGGGGTCCTGTAAGGTGTTCTTTCTGTAAGTGCAACCAAACTTTGTCACCCACTTGAAACTTATGTGGTACCCGATGTTGATCATGGCACTGCTTGTACTTGTCATTGGAATTCTATAGGATATCCTGAACCTATTGGCTGATGTTGTGGATCCACTCAATGAACCAGGTGGCTTTGTCATATTCATATGGAGCAGGAGATGAGTCGGTCTAGGTGACCGTAAGGGGAAGTGCAACATTTATGGGACCCAATGGTTGGAATTTCAACCGCACTTGAAAGAGGATGTGGTCGGTTGAGCTATGCAAGGATTGTTTGTAGCTATGTTGGAGGGTTCTTTGAATTATACATGTGAAGGATATGCACAATAATTTGATTTACGATCTCAATTTGGCCATTTGTCAGGGGGTGGAAGGTCGTGCATTTGGTGAGCTTGGTCTCTAGTAGTGACCAGAGGCTCGACCAAAGTGTGCTAAGAAATAAACTATCCTAATATGAGACAATGGTTTGGGGGATTCCAAAATGCACCCAGACTCGTTCAAAGAAGAGCTTGGTAGTGGCCTCTGCTGTGATGTTCTTCTTGCAGGCAACCAAAATCACCATCTTAGAAAAGTGATCAACAACAAAAAAAACATAGTCATTTCCCCGCTTGATGGATTGGAGGCCCAACATGTAGTCCATTGAGATGGATTCCCATGGCCTGTCAGGAGTAGGAAGAGGGGTGTACAGGCCATGTTTCATAGTGGTCAGTTTGGAAATAGTGTAGGCAGTGCAGGACTTGATATACTTTTTGACCTCCTGTCGATGTTTTGGCCAGTAGAAACGTTTATGTAGCATCGCCACTATCTTTTCGATGAAAAAGTGTCCTTCCACTCGACTGTAGTGGGATTCCCAAATTATCTTCGCTCACTCACTTGATGGAACACAGATATGGCCTAGACGACACAAAAACCCATACTGAAGATGAAAATTATTGACAATTGCATTTGCACCCAACATTTGGTAGATGGTGTCAAAGTCCTGGTCTATTTCATAGAGTTGGGGCCATCTAGAGGTCTCATGGCCGCAGGAGTCTAGCACCATGGTGAGTGCCACGATTGGCAGTTTGCGGAGGAAATCAATGATGAAATTGGTGCTTGTTGTTTTATACTTGATGTTGAGGTGGAATTGTTGCAATCATGTGGAAAAGTTTTGATGGCGATCACTCTGCAATTTTACTTGTGTTTGCATGAACTACAGTGGCTTATGATAAGTGTGGATGAATTTCTCTTTCCAAAGAATGTAATGTGTCCACTAGCGGAAGGATTTCACAATGGATTACATTTATTTGTCATAAGTAGGGTACTTATGAACAACATCTTATAGTGTCTTACTATGATAGGCCACAGGGTGGCCGTGCTGAGTGAGAATGGCATGCACTGCATAGTCTGAAGCATCTGTCTCAATCTCAAAGGGTTGTTGCAGGTCTGGTAGTGAAAGTACTAGGGCTGAGCACAAGCACTGCTTGAAATTGTTGAATGCTTGTTCTTGGGACCGACCCCATTCAAATTTCTCCTTACCACCACCCCTAGTTATCTGGCTGAGGGCCCATGCAATATGGGAGAATCCCAACACAAACCTGTGGTAGAAATTGGCAAGGCCCAAGAAGATCCGAAGCTCAGTGAGTGTGGTTGGGGCTGGCCAGTCACGGATGAATTGGATCTTGGCTAGATCCACATGTACTCCATGCTGATCAATTATGTATCCTAGGTAATGGAACTTTTCCATGATGAAGTAGAATTTTTCCAAGTTGGCATATAGCTTGTGCTACTGCAGGGTGTGCAGAACCTGTTGAATGTGATGGAAGTGTTCGACCCAAGTCTTGTTGTAAATAATGATGTCATCCATATACACCACTACAAAATTATTGGTGAATGGTCGCAGGATATCGTCCATCATCCTCATGAAAGTGGTTGGAGAATTTGTCAAACCAAAGGGCATGATTAACCATTCAAAAAGGCCTTGCTTTGACTTGAAGGTGGTTTTCCATACATCTGTCTGTTCTATCAGGACCTGGTGGTAGCTAGACTTCAGATTAATCTTACTGAAGTATTTGGCCCCTGTGAGTTGATCAAGGAGGTCGTCAATTCGGTGAATCGGGTACCAATTTTTTACTGTGATTTTGATTCAGATCCCAGTAATCAATTCAGAGTCACCAGGTTCCATATTTCTTCTGTACCAATACAATTGGTCTCCCACAAGGTGATGAGATTGGATGAATGTGACCCTTGTAGAGAAATTCTTGGATCTGGCGCTTGATTTCCTCATTCTCTAATAGAGAGTGGTGATATACTGCCCCATTGGTAAGCAGTGCGCCTGGGGTCAGATTGATGGGGTGCTTGATGTTAGAAAAATAGAACCACAAAGAAATAAAATAAAACAAATGCAGAAAAAAAACACAGAAGATACACAATACAATAGAGACACATATTTACGTGGTTCACCCATTGTGGGCTATGTCCACCAGAGAAATTTCTAGGTCATTCTTTTATTATTATCCAACAAATGAAGGGATACAATCTACAAAAAAACTCATTGTAACTTCCTCTTCTTTCTCTCCTAGTCTCCTCTCTCAGAGTACAATACTCGCCATAATGCATAGCCGCAATAAATTTTCCTCATAACAGAGGGTTGCCTTCTAGGGAAAAAACCCCTAACATAATTTCTACCATTAGATTTGTGACCTTATAATGAACAGTCCATATTTACAATGAAATTAAAATATACATTTACAAGTCAATTTTTCTTTCGGGGGCTTCGCCCTCGAACCCCCCGGACCCCATAGAGGGGGTACCCCCCCTTTGCACTCCCCCGTGTGGAAGAGTGTACATAATTCTGGGGTGTAAAGTCTTCATGGGGTATAAACACGGTTGAAAGCAAGGACCTCTGAATCAAGAAGATAATTAGGCTCCACAATGAACACTTGACCTAGCATTGCAGAGGTACCCTAGTAGGTGAGGAGAAGATATATGAGTATTCTTCCATGACCTTATCTACTTTATTATGCTATGTTGAGAGGTCGATCACAGAGACCCTGGATGTGGTTGTGATCTTTAGGTTATTCTGAGAGCGAATCAGGAAGAAGACAAACTTTCCCATCTGAGAGATGACCTTCCTTCCTTTCTTAGTAGAGATCAAGGAAATAACACTAGGTGGGACTGCCTCAGGTATCTTGTACAATTTCCTGCTCAAAGTAATAATAACACTATGAGGCCTAGACTCATATACAACATGACATTTCCATAAATAAGGTTGGCCCAAAAGAACATCGCAAATTTAGAGAGGAGAAACATCGTACAATACCTCATCTTTGAAGGTCTTGATGCCGTATGACAGTCGACACTATTGGCTAACACAGAGATCGCTTCCTTGGCGGAGCCATCCAATGGTGTAGGGTTGTGGGTGTAGTGTTGTTAGTAGGTCCAGTTGCTTGAGGACCTCTGTTGAGATGAGGTTCTTCTGGCTAATGCTATCCACGATGAAGTGCAACAGGGTGCCTTTTACCCACATCTGTGAATGGAAGAGGCATTCTCCTTCTTCTATCTCGTCTGGTTCACCAGGATGGAGCTTGGTGGTAGCAATGGTGGCACTAGGTTCTGCGTCAATGATCCATCTTCCCCTTTCTAGTTCTAGCTCAGATACTAAACCCACATCTGATTCATAGGCTTTCACTTCAGTCACCAGTGACTGCTTTGAGCGGAAGTCAACAGTGTTATGCCAAGGGATCTTATGGAAGCCACGCCACTTCTCGGTATCTTTATTTGTCTTTCCACTATCCTTCTTTTATTATCGCTTGGACTGGCTATCTTGATGCTATTCATATTTTCTCTATCCTTTTTTCTCTAGGTTGGGACTGCCCTTTCCTAGCTTTTGTTGTGAGGGGTTCCCAAGCCCAAATTGTCTTTCTTTTCTTTGAGCTTCTGCTCGATTTTGACAACATATCGGTAGACCGCGCCCAAGGATGATATGTCCAAAAATTCCATTTCTGTTTGGATGTATCTATGCAGAATTCCACGATACATGAGCACCATCTGTTTCTTTGAATATTTGATAACCAACTTTGTGCACAAGGTATGAAAGATATTTGTGAAATCTGGCACTGTTTGGTCTCTTTCTTATCGTAGTGTGGTCCATTTGGTATACAAGTCATCATAACTTCCAACAGGGCAGTATTATTCCTTAATATCATCCCTAAAGGATTCCCATGTGGTCGTGACTATAAATAATGAGGGCCTTGTTTGGGTAAGTTAGTAAGTCATGTGGGCTTCGTCTGGGTAAGTTAGTACATCAACTTCCCGGGGTCACAACTTTTGCATACGATCTCCGTTTTAGCTGTATGATATCCCATTGGAAAGGTATTGTTGAGGAAATTCATTTTGGGGAATTAATTATGCCTTTGATTATTATGACAAGTGCAATCCTGAAAAACCTTCATTTAGGCCCTCAAAATGGCCCCTAAAGTTAAACCTGCTAAAAATAGTAAATTGCCAAAATTGTCAAAAAAATGTTTTGAGTCAGTTGGAAAAGGTGGGTGGCCACTGATATCCACCTAGATCAATCCTCCCTCCTTATGAATAAATGTTCTAAATTGTGTTGATTTCCCCCATCATATGACGGAATTTCTGTTGAATTTGGCCCCAGGTGAGCCACCTGCCTTGGTGCAGGAGTTGCCCTGCTTTGATGACTCGATAAAGATGGATCCTTTGGTGTTGAGTTCCCTTGATCTGTGTGTCCACAATCAGACCATTGGATTCCTATTGCATGCACTCAGGGTTGAGCTATGTTCGTGTCAGTTTCTCTACTACATTTGAGGTGTCCAATAATGAGGGGAAATAAGGGCGAAGGAGATCCACGTTGAACACTGGGTGCAGGCCAAGGAAAGGAGGAATGTTGAGAACAAAAGCATTATCCCCCATGGCCTTGGTGATGGTGTACGACCCATAATGGAGTGGGTGAAGCTTCTAATGAGGTCCTGTAAGGCGTTCTTTTTGCAAGTGCAGTGAAACTTTGTCACCCACCTAAAACTTATGTGGCACCAAATGTTGATCATGGTGCTTCTTGTACTTGTCATTGGACTTTTGTAGGATATCTTGAACCTATTGGAGGATGTGATGGATCCAATCAATGAGCTGGATGTCTTTGTCAGCATTAGTTGGAGGAGGAGATGAGTCGATTGAGGTGACCACAAGGGGAAGTACAACATCTATGGGACCCAATGGTTGGAATCCCAACCCCACCTGAAAGGGGATGTGGTCGTTTGAGCTATGAAGGGCTTGGTTGTAGCTTTGAATTATGGCTTGGTTGTAGCTTTGAATTATACATGTGAGGGATATGCACAATCATTCGATTTATGACCTCGGTTTGGCCATCTATATGGGGGTGGAAGGCTATGGATTTGGTGAACTTGGTGTCCAGCAGTGACCAAAGGCTCGACCAAAATGTGCTAAGAAATCAACTGTCCTAATATTGGACAATGGCTTGGTGGATTCCAAAATGTACCCAAACTCGTTCAAAGAAGAGCTTGGGAGTGGCCTCTATTGTGATGTTCTTCTTACAGGAAACCAGAATCGCCATCTTAGAAAAGAGATCAACAACCACAAAATCACATTCATTTCCCTACTTGGTGGATAGGAGGCCCGACATGTAGTCCATTGAGATGGATTCCCATGGCTTGTCGTGAGTAGGAAGAGGGGTGTACAAGCCCTGTTTCTTAGTGGTCGGTTTGGCAATAGTTCAAGCAGTGTAGGATTTGATATACTTGTTGACCCTCTCTCAAAGTTTTAGCCAGTAGAAATGTTTTTGTAGAATCTCCACTATATTTTAGATGTCAAAGTTTCCTTCCACTCGACTTTAGTGGGCTTCCCATATCATATTTTCTCACTCGCTTGATGGAGCACAGATATGGCCTATATGACACAAAAACCCATCTTGAATATGGAAATTATCAACAACTGCGTTTTCACCCAACATTTGGTAGGTGGTGTCGAAGTCTGGGTCTGTCTCATAGAGTTGGGTCCATCCATAGGTCTCATGTCCATAGGAGTCTAGCACCATGGTGAGTGCCATGACTGGCGGTCTACTGAGGCAATCAACGACGTGATTGGTGCTTCCTATTTTATACTTGATGTTGAGGTGGAATTACTGCAAGTAATTGGACCACTTTCAACAATGATCATTCTGCAATTTTCCTTATGTCTATATGAACTAAAGTGGTTTATGATCAGTGTGGATGAATGTCTCCTTCCCAAGAATGTAATGTCTCCATTGGCAGCAAGCTTGCACAATGGAGTACATTTCTTTGTCGTAAGTAGGGTACTTACAGACAACATATGATAGTGTCTCACTATGATAGGCCACAGGGTGGTCGAGCTGAGTGAGAACGGTGTCGACCGCATAGTTTGAAGCATATGTCTCGATCTCAAAGGGTTGTTGCAGGTATGGTAGTGAAAGTATTGGGGCTGAGCATAAGTGTTCCTTCAAATTTTAGAATGCTTGTTGTTGGGAATGACCCGATGCAAATTTCACCTTACCACCACCCCTAGTTATTTGGCTGAAGGCCCATGCAATATGAGAGAATCCCAACATGAACCTATGGTAGAAATTGGCAAGGCCCAAGAAGCTCTAAAGATCAGTGAGTGTGGTTGGGTCTGGCCAGTCATAGATGACTTGGATCTTGGCTAGATCCACATGTACTCCATGTTGATCAATTATGTAGCCCAGGTAATGGACCCTGTCCATGTTGAAGGAGCATTTTTCCAGGTTGGCATATAACTTGTGTTGCCACAGGGTGTGCAAAACCTACTGGATATGCTGCAAATATTTGGCCCAAGTCTTGTTGTAAATAAGAATGTCATCTAGATACACCACTACAAAAGTATTAGTGAATGGTCGCAAGATATTGTCCATCATCCTCATGAAAGTGGATGGAGCATTTCTCATACCAAAGGGCATGACCAACCATTCAAAAAATCCTTCCTTTGACTTGAAGACAGTTTTCCATACATCTGTCTGTTCTATCGAGACCTGGTGGAAGTCAGACTTTAGATCAATCTCACTGAAGTATTTGGCCCCCATGATTTGATCAAGCAGGTCATCGATTCGGGGAATCGGGTACCAGTTTTTTATTGTGATTTTATTCAAATCTCAGTAATCAATGAAGAGTCACGATGTTCGATCTTTCTTCTGTACCAGCATGATTGGGCTCCCTCAAGGTGATGAGCTGGGGCAAATTTGACCCTTGTGGAGTAGTTCTTGGATCTGATGCTTGATCTCCTCATTCTCTAATAGAGAGTGAAAATAGACTGGCCCATTGGGAAGCATTGCTTCGGGGGTCAGATTGATTGGGTGCATGACCTAGAAGTGAAGAGGTACCTCGGTAGGTGACGAGAAGATATCTGAGTATTATTCCATGACCTTATATACTTGCTTCTGTTGTGTGGAGAGTTCGGCCACAAAGACCCTAGATGTGGCTATGATATTTCTCTTATTCTGAGAGCGAATCATGAAGAAGACAAACTTCCCCTTCTAAGATATGAAATTCCTGCATTTCTTAGCAGAGATCAAGGAAATAACACTAGGTGGGACTGTCTCACGTATCTTGTACAATTTTCTGTTCAAAGTAATAATAACACTACGAGGCCTAGACTCATATACAACATGATGTTTCCATAAATAAGGTTGGCCCAAAAGAACATTGCAATATTCAAGTGGATCAACATCACACAATACCTCATCTTTGAAGGGCTTGATGTCGTACGACAGTCGACATTGTTGGTTGACGTGGATATAGGTTCCTTGGTGGAGCCATCTAATGGTGTAGGTTTATGAGTGCAGTGTTTTCAGTAGGGATAGACACTTGACGACCTATGCTAAGATGAGGTTCTTCTAGCTACTGATATCCTTGATGAAGTGCAGTGGGGTGCCTCTTACCCACATATGTGAATGGAAGAGGCGTTCTACTTCTTCTGGCTCATTTGGTTCACCGGGTTGGAGCTTGGTGGTAGAAACAGTGGCATTGGGTTCCACATCAATGATATTTATTCCCCTTTCTGGTTCTAGCTCAGATTCTAAAACTGCATCTGATTCAGAGGCTTTCACTTCACCCACCAACGACTTCTTTGCGTGGTAGTCAACAGTGTTATGCCAAGGGCTCTTATGGAAGTCACACCACTTCCCGGTACATTTGTTTGTCTTTCTGGTGTCCTTCTTTTCTTGTGGCTTGGACCGATTGTCCTGATACTATCCATGTTTCCAATGAACTTTGTTTTATGGCTTGGGGCCACCCTTTCCTGGCTTTTGATGTGAGGGGTTCCCAGGCCCAAATTGCCGCATCTTTTGTATGAGCTTCTAGTCTATTTTGATGGCATATCGGTAGGTCGTGCCCAAGGATGAGATGCCCAAAAATTCCATTTCGGTTTGGATGTATCTATCAATAGTGCCACGATACTTGAGAACTAGATATCACTTTGAATCTTTGATACCCAGCTTGGTGCGCAAGGTATGAAATATATTTGTGAAATCTGGCACTGCTTGGTCTCTTTCTTGCCGCAATGTGGTCCATTTGGTATACAAGTCGTCATAACTTCCGACAGGGTAGTATTGTTCGTTAATAGAATCCATAAAGGATTTCTAGGTGGTCATGACTATAAATAATGAGGGTTCCTCTGTTTCCTTTTGCTCACAGAAAGTTTCCCACCAATCTTTGACATGGGGAACGACTTTGAGGAGCACAAAAGTAATCTTTTCTCTATTAGAAAATTTATGGACAGAAAAATACCCTTCTAGTAGATTAAACCACTTTTTTACAACATCTACATCTATATGACCTTAAAATATAGGAATATTGAAGTTTATTTGTACCTTGAAGGGAGTGGCACCTCCGCTCAAAGAAGATGAATCGCCTGTTGGTAGTCGTTGAAGGATTTGCGCGAAACTATCCATCATCACATTCCTTTGTTGCATGATGGATTCCTCAATCAACAGTTTGAAAGGATCTCATGTCCCATCATATTTCTTTTCTCCTGCCATGAGAGGTCACTTGGGCGTGCAAGATATTTTTTCCTCAAGAGAAATAAGCTCGAGACCCAACTCTTTGTACTCCGACATAGTTTGGGACATGCATTAAGATGACAAAGAGAAGATCGCTCTGATACCACTAATCTGGGTTTTATGAGTAGAAGGAAATGACTATAGATCATTAACAAATTCTTAACACAAAATAACATAGATACAGTAAAACTTGTTTTCTATTCAATAAGGAAATAAGATGAAACTGTAAAAATGCAGGGGAAACAAGCTTGTTGGAATGGTGGCAGCTTATCTCTGATAAGAGATGTGACGGTTGTGCTCATTTGCAAGAAGTTGATTACAATGAGACTCTGAAGGAATTTTTACAATAATCAGGAATTCCCAAAACCCTACACATCCAAAAACCTAACCCTGGGAGATGAAACACCAAACGTTATGTGGGCCTTGTCTGGGTAAGTTAGTACATCAACTTCTCGGGGTCGTAACTTTTGCATACGATCTCCGTTTTAGGTGTATGATATCCCGTTCGAAATATATCAATGAGGATATTAATTTTGGTTGATCAATTATGCCTTTGGCCATCATTGAGAAGCTCGATCCCAAAAAACCTTCATTTAGGCCCTCAAAATGGCCCCGAAAGTCAAAAGTGCTAAAAATAGTAAATTGCCAAAATTGTCATAAAACTATTTTGAGCCAGTTGGAAAAAGTAGGTGGCCATCAATATCCACCTAGATCAATCCTCCCTCCTTAGGAATCAGTGGACTCCATTGCATTGAGTTCGCCATGAGATGAGGAAATTTCTGCTGAAGTTGACCCTGGGTGAGCCACTTGCCTTGGTGCAGGAGCTTCCCTACTTTGATGACTCGATAAAGATGGATCCTTTTCTATCGAGTGCCCTTGATATGTGTGTCCACAATATGATCATTAGATTCCTATTGTATGCAGTCAGTGTTGATCTGTGTTGGTTTTAACTGCTCTGCTATGTCTGAGGTGTCCAATAATGGTGGGAAATAAGGGCGAATGAGATCCATATTGAACACTGGGTGCAGGCCAAGGAAAGGAGGAATGTTGAGCTCAAATGAATTATCCCCCATGGCCTTGGTGATGGTGTACATTCCATAACATAGTTCATGAAGCTTCCAATGGGGTCCTTTAAGGCATTATTTCTAGAAGTGTAGCCAAACTTTGTCGCCAACCTGAAACTTATGTGGCACCCGATGTTGATCATGGCATTGATTGTACTTGTCATTGGAATTTTGTAGGATATCCTAAACCTGTTGGTGGATGTGATGGATCTACTTAATGAATCGGGTGGATTTGTCAACTTCATTTGGAGCAGGAGATGATTCGGTCGAGGTGACCACAAGGGGAAGTGAAACATTTATGGGACCCAATGGTTGGAATCCCAACCCCACCTGAAAGGAGTTGTGTCCGGTTGAGCTAAGTAGGGCTTGGTTGTATATATGTTGGACATAGGGAAGGATCTCATCCCATGTATGAAGGTGCTTTGAATTATACATGTGAAGGATATGCACAATCATTCAATTTATGACCTCGATTTAGCCATCTGTTTGGGGGTGGAAGGCCATGGATTTGGTGAGCTTGGTTTTCAGCAGTGACCAGATGCCCAACCAAAATGTGCTGAGAAATCGACTATCTTGATCTGAGACAATGGTTTGGGGGATTCCATAATGAACCTAGACTCATTCAAATGAGACCTTGGCAGTGGCCTCCGCTGTGATGTTCTTCTTGCAGGCAACCAGAATCGCCATCTTAGAAAAGCGATCAACAACCAAAAAAACACAATCATTTCCCCGCTTGGTGGATGGGAGGGCCAACATGTATTCCATTGAGATGGATTCCCATGGTCTGTCAGGAGTAGGAATAGGGGTGTATAGGCCCTATTTCTTAGTGGTCGATTTGGCAATAGCACAAATAATGCAGGACCTGATATACTTATACCTCATGTCGAAGTTACGACCAGTATAAATGTTTCAGTAGCATCGCCACTGTCTTTTTGATGCCAAAGTGTCTTGCCACTCAACTGTAGTGGGATTCCTAGATCATATTTTCTCTCTCTCTTGATGGAACATACATATGTACCAGACGACACAACAACCCATCCTGAAAATGGAAATTATTGACAACTACATTTGCACCCAACATTTGGTAGGTGGTGGTGAAGTCCGGGTCTGTCTCAAAGTGTTGGGCTATCCAAAGGTCTCATGGCCGCAGGAGTCTAGCACCATGGTGAGTGTCATGACTGGCAGTCTGCTGAGGCAATCAACGATGCAATTGGTGCTTCCTAATTTATACTTTATGTTGATTTGGAATTGTTGCAAGTATGTGGGCCACTTTTGATGGCGATCATTCTGCAATTTTCATTGTGTCTGCTTGAACTAAAGTGTCTTATGATTAGTGTGGACGATTGTCTCCTTACCAATAATGTAATGTCTCCACTAGAGGTAGGATTTCATAATGGAGTACATTTATTTGTCATAAGTAGGGTACTTACAAACAACATCTGATAGTGTCTCACTATGATAGGCCACGGGGTGGTCGTGTTGAGTGAGAACGACACCCATTGCATAGTTTGAAGCATCTGTCTCGATATAAAAGGGTTGTTGTAGGTTTGGTAGTGAAAGTACTGGGGCTGAGCACAAGTGTTGCATCAAATCATTGAATGCTTGTTGTTGGAACCGACCCCACTCAAATTTTTCCTTACCACCACCTCTGGTTATTTGGCTGAGGGCCCATCCAATATGGGAGAATCCCAACATAAACTTGCGGTAGAAATTGGCAAGGCTCAAGAAGCTTCGAAGCTCAGTGAGTGTGGTTGGGGATGGACAGTCATGGATGACATAGATATTGGCTGGATCCACATGTACGCCATGCTGATCAATTATGTAGCCCAGGTAATGGACCATGTCCATGACGAAGTAGCATTTTTCCAAGTTGAAATATAGCTTGTGCTGCCACAGGGTGTGCAGAACCTGCTGAATATGATGCAAGTGTTTGGCCAAGTCTTGCTGTAAATAAGAATTTCATCCAGATACACCACTACAAAAGTATTGGTGAATGGTTGCAGGATATCATCCATCATCCTCATGAAAGTGGCTGGAGCATTTTTCAAACCAAAGGGCATGACCAACCATTCATAAAGGCCTTCCTTTGACTTGAAGGCAGTTTTCCATACATCTGTTTGTTCTACCGGGACCTGGTGGTAGCCACACTTCAGATCAATCTTACTGAAGCATTTTGTCCTCGTGAGTTGATCAAGAAGGTCTTCGATTTGGGGAATCAGGTACCGATTTTTTACATTGATTTTATTCAAATCTTGGTAATTAATGCAGAGTCGCCAGGTTCCATCCTTCTTATATACTAGCACAATTGGGCACACACAAGGTGATGAGATGGGATGGATGTGCCCCTTTTCAATATGTTCTTGGATCTATTGCTTGATCTCCTCATTCTCTAAGAGAGAGCGGTGATAGACTGGCCCATTGGGCAAAGGTGCACGGTGGGTCAAATTGATGGGGTGCTTGATCTAGTAGTGAAGATGTACCTCGGTAGGTGAGGAGAAGATATATGAGTATTCTTCCACAACCTTATCTACTTGCTTCTACTGTGTGGAGAGGTCTGCCCTAGAGACCCTGTATGTGGCTGTGATCTTTCACTTATTCTGAGAGAGAATCACGAAGAAGAAAAACTTCCCTGTATGAGACATGACCTTCCTCAATTACTTAGCAGAGATCAAGGAAATATCACTAGGTGGGATTGCCTCAGGTATCCTGTACAATTTCCTGTTCAAAGTAATAATAACACTACAAGGCCTAGAATAATATACAACATGACATTTCCATAAATAAAGTTGGCCCAAAATAACATCGCAAACTTTGAGAGGAGAAACATCACACAATACCTTGTCTTTGAAGGGCTTGATTCCATACGACAGTCAACACTGTTGGATAACGCATACATCGCTTCCTTGGCGGAGCCATCCAATGGTGTAGGGTTGTGGGTGTGGTGTTGTTTCCAGGGCCAAGCATTTGACAACCTCTACTGAGATGAGGTTCTTTTGGCTACCGCTATCCACAGTGAAGTGCAATGGGGTTCCTTTTACCCACATCTGTGAATGGAAGAGGCATTCTCCTTCTTCTGGCTCATCTGGTTCACCAGGCTGGAGCTTGGTGGTAGAAACTATGGCACTGGGTTTCACATCAATGATCCATCTTCCCCTTTTTGGTTTTGGCTCAAATTCTGAACCCACATCTGATTCACATTCTTTCACTTTGGCCACCAATGACTTCTTTCAACGACAGCCAACAGTGTTATGCCAAAGCTCTTATGGAAGTTGCACCACTTCTCGATATATTTCTTTGTATTTTCAGTGTCGTTCTTTGCTTGCGGATTGGAATAGTTGTCCTGATACTGTCCATATTTTATCTATCGTTTATTTTGTGGATTGGGGCTGCCCTTTCCTAGATTTTGCTGTGAGGGGTTCCCAGGCCCAAATTGCCACGTCTTTTTTTTGAGCTTCTGCTCAATTTTGATAGCATATTGGTAGGTCGCACCCAAGGATGAGATATCCAAAAATTCCATTTAGGTATGGATGTATCTGTGCAGAGCACCACGATACTTGAGCACCAGATGTCGCTCTGAATCTTTGATACCCATCTTGGTGCGCAAGGTATGAAAGATATTTGTGAAATCTAGCACTTCTTGGTCTCTTTCTTGTCACAGTGTGGTCCATTTGGAACACAAGTCATCATAACTTTCGACAGGGTAGTATTGTTCCTTAATAACATCCTTGAAGGATTCCCAGGTGGTCGTGACTATAAATAATGAGGGTTCCTCTATTTCGTTTTGCTCACAGAAAGTTTCCCACCAATCTTTGACATGGGGAACGAATTTGAGGAGCACAAAAGTAATCTTTTCTCTATTGGAAAGTTTATGGACAAAAAAATACCCTTGTAGTAGATTCAAACACTTTTCATAACTTCTTAGGCCATTTTATTTGTACCTTGAAGGTGGTGGTGCCTCCGCTTGAAGAAAATGTGTCGCCTGTTGGTAGTCACCGAAGGATTTGCGTGAAATTGTCCATCATATCATTCCTTTTTTGCATGAGAGGTTCCTCAATCAAAATTTTGAAAGGATCTCATGTCCCTTCATCTTTATTTTCTCCTACCATGAGAGGTCGCTTGGGCATGCGAGAGATTTTGTCCTCAAGAGAAACAAGCTCGAGACCCAACTCTTTGTACTCCGACCTCGTTAGGGAAATGCATTAAGACGACAAGGAGAAGACCGATATGATACCACATATCTATATTTTATGAGTAGAAATAAATGACTGTAGATTATTAACAGGTGCTTAACACAAAATAACAGAGATACAATAAAACCGATTTTCTATTCAATAAGGAAATAAGCTGAAACTGTAAAAATGCAGCAGAAACAAGCTTGCTGGAATCGTGGCAGCTTATATCTGAGAAGAGATATGACAGCTGCACTCATTCGAAATAATATTATTACAATGAGGATCTGAATTCATTTTTAAAATAATCAGGACAACCCAAAACCCTAGACATCCGAAAACCTAACCCTATCAGATGAAGCATCAAAAGTCATGTGGGACCCGTCTAGGTAAGTTAGTACATCAACTTCTCGAGGTCGTAAATTTTGCATACGATCTCTATTTTAGGTGTATGATAGCCCATTGGAAATGTATTTTCGAGGAGATTCATTTTGGGGGCTCAATTACACCTCAAAATGGCCTAAGAAGTTAAAACTGCAAAAAATAGTAAATTGCCAAAATTGTCAGAAAATTGTTTTGAGCCAGTTGGAAAATATAGGTGGCCACCGATATTCACCTGGATCAATCCTCCCTCCTTAGGAAGAAATGGTATCCGTTTCATTTATTTCCACCATAATATGAGTAAATTTCTATTGAATTTGGCCCCAGGCGAACCACTTGCCTTGGTGCAGGAGATTCCCTACTTTGACGACTCGATAAAGCTGGATCCTTTGTTGTCGAGTGCCCTTGATCTTTGTGTCCACAATATGATCATTGGATTTCTATTTTATGTAGTCAAGGTTGAGCTCTATTGGTGTCATATTCTCTGCTATGTCTGAGGTGTCCAATAATGGTGGTAAATAAGGGTGAAGGAGATCCACGGCCTTGGTGATGGTGTAAAACCCATAATGAAGTGGGTGAAGTTTCCAATGGGGTATTGTAAATAATTCTTTCTTCAATTGCAACCAAACTTTATCACCCACCTGAAACTTATGTGGCACCCGATGTTGATCATGGCGGTGCTTCTACTTGTCATTGGACTATTGTAGGATATCTTGAACCTGTTGGCAGTTATGTTGGATCCACTCAATGAACTACGTGTATTTTTCATCTTCATTTGGAATAGGATATGATTAAGTTGAAGTGACTACAAGGGGAAGTGCAAAATCTATGGGACCCAATGGTTGGAATCGCAACCCCACCTGAGAGGGGCTGTGGATGGTTGATCTATGTAGGGCTCGGTTATAGCTATCTTGGACACAGGGAAGGCTCTCATCCCATGTGTGAGGGTGCTTTGAATTATACATGTGGAGGATATGCACAATCATTCGATTTATGACCTTAGTTTGGCGATCTATCCGGGGTTGGAAGGTCATGGATTTGGTGAGCTTGGTGTCCAATAGTGACTAGAGGCTCGACTAGAATGTGATGAGAATTCAACTGTCCCAATCTGAGACAATGGTTTGGTAGATTCCAAAATGTACCCAGACGCGTTCAAAGAAGAGATTGGCAGTGGCATATGTTGTGATTTTCTTCTTGTATGCAACCAAAATTTCCATCTTAGAAAATAAATCAACAGCCACAAAAACACAGTCATTTCCCCACTTGGTGGATGGGAGGCCCAAAATGTAGTCCATTGAGATGGATTCCCATGGCCTGTGAGGAATATGAGGAGGGGTGTACAAGCCCTCTTTCTTATTGGTCTGTTTGGAAATAGTGCAGGCAGTGTAGGACCTGATATAATTGTTGACCTCCTGTCGAAGTTTCGGCTAGTAGAAATGTTTCTGTAGATCACCACTATCTTTTCAACACTAAAGTGTCCTTCCACTCGATTGTAGTGGTCTTCCCAGATCCTCTTCTCTCGCTCGCTTGATGGAACATAGATATGGCCTAGATGACACAAGAACCCATCTTGAAGATATAAATTATTAAAAACTATGTTTGCACCCAACATTTGGTAGGTGGTGGCGAAGTCCGGGTCTATCTCATAGAGTTGGGGCCATCCAAAGGTCTCATGGCTGTAGGAGTCTAGCACCATGGTTAGTGCCACGAATGGTGGTCTACTGAGGCAATCAATGATGTGATTGGTGATTCTTGTTTTATACTTGATGTTAAGGTGGAATTGTTGCAAGTATGTGGACCACTTTTGATGGCGATCATTCTATAATTTTCCTTTTGTCTGCATGAATTGCAATGGCTTATGATCAGTGTGGATGGATGTCACCTTCCCAAGAATGTAATATCTCCATTGGCGACAGGATTTCACAATGCATTACATTTCTTTGTCATAAGTAGGGTACTTACAGACAACATTTGATAGTGTCTCACTATGATAGGCCATGGGGTGGCCATGCTGAGTGAGAATAGCACCCACCGTATAGTCTGAAGCATTTGTCTCTATATGAAAGGGTTGTTGTCGGTCTGGTAGTGAAAGTATTGGGGATGAGCAGAAGTGCTACTTCAAATCATCGAACTCTTGTTGTTGGGACCGGCCCCATGCAAATTTTTCCTTACCACCACCCCTAGTTATTTGGCTAAGGGCCCATGCAATTTGGGAGAATCCCAACACGAACCTGCAGTAGAAATTGGCAAGGCCCAAGAATCTCTGAAACTCAGTGAATGTGGTTGGGTATAGAAAGTCACGGATGACTTGGATATTGGTTGGATCCACATGTACGCCATGATGATTTATTATGTAGCCCAAGTTGTTATTGGATAAATCCATAAGTGTGGACACAAACCGATCTCCCTAGATCCACCTGGATCTAGAACAAAGCAAGACAGAACATGACTCTTTCCCTAGATTTTGACCATTGAATTAAATAGAAGGCAAGAACAAAGAACATACCTTATTGTCACTTCCTATGGTCTTTGTTGCTCCTGCTTCGCTCCAGTGCTCTCGTGCAGCCAAGACCAAGACAACACAAACCAACCAAAGTGAAGAAAGCACAATCTATTCAACAGTCAATCT
>SNQJ01S0026072.1:19100-30474 GCA_010110895.2 Picea sitchensis
CAAAAGCCCTCATCAATTTCATCATCCAAATATGATTTGTAGCTCTGTAATAGACCTGGTGTATATGATCACATTCCTGCAAACCTTCCTACACTTCAACAACAAGAGACTAGCATTTTCATCAAACTTTTCTTTCGTCTCACATGCCTAGTTTTGGATTAGTCAACAACCCTAACTTGAAGTAATTGTAACTTTGTACCTGTAATGTATAAAGATATGAAACTGATATACAATGTTCTTCAGTGTGTTTTATGCAATTTCTCCAGGTTTCACTACTTGGAACCTCTCAGAAAAGGAGTTATAGCAAAAATGGCATACCTTGCTAAATTCTGGCATATTCTAGAGAGCGACCTTGTAGAGCGTTCCCCGCATGGAATATTTGTTGAATTGATCTGAAACTATGACACAACATACTACAGAATGTACCCTAACCAACATATTTGGTTTCACTAAATTTGGATCTGTTATGAAGAAGTTATGACGTTTTTACC
This sequence comes from Picea sitchensis, assembly GCA_010110895.2. Classification (NCBI taxonomy): domain Eukaryota; kingdom Viridiplantae; phylum Streptophyta; class Pinopsida; order Pinales; family Pinaceae; genus Picea; species Picea sitchensis. The sequence continues at coordinate 19,592 of SNQJ01S0026072.1, forward strand.
CGAAACACCTGTTTTTTACTAGTTTCAGGACTAGCCACAAACCCTATTTCCCACGAAGTGTAACTCCAAAAATACAATGACCCACAAGATGATTTTTTACCACAGATACTTGGATATGTTTTCTCAATGGCATAGAAATTTCACGGTCTCAATCATTATATAAAAAAAATTATAGTGAAAATGGTGAGATGACCTGTAAATAACATACCTTAGAAAGCATCATCAAAAGAATTTATCCTTCCTTGCATTTTGGCCTTCGTTTCTTCACCTTCCCTCATAATTACGGCTTAAATATCCTTGGTTACCTCAAACACATATATATATTCAATATTCTCAAGTGTGATTAAAATGAGAGAGCCTTGCCTCTTATTTATACTCTCCAAGTAGTTTCCTTAAAAACCTCTTCTAGGTCACTTGGCCCCACTTTCCTTAATTTAGGGTTAACCCACTTCTAATTTCTCCATTAAATGTATTATTGAAATGATTTATTTTGTATTCACTTTGAATTATAATACACTCATTATGTCACTTTATTATTTACCTTTTAAAATCTCTTAAACCACTTTGTCTACTTTGACCTTTTGAGGCTTCTAGATGACATATGAGGGTCCTCCAACTTCGTAAGGCCATAACTCTCAAACCGTGAGGAGTTATGTGACGTTCCACATACCACCAGAAATGGAATGACATGAACTATCCATATAGAATATTATTATCTAAAAATATATCATAACTCATATGGTTATCCATCAAACAAACTTGGGTCCATTACCCAAACCTGGGGTCTCCAACTTCTCATGGCCATAACTCTCTAACTGTGAGGAGTTATGTGACATTCCACATACCACCGGAAATGGAATAACAAGAACTATCCATATAGCTTAGTTTACCTGATAAATTCATTGTCCTTCATCTCATTATTCCACAATTAATCATGGGTTCTCTTACTCCGCAAAGTGTCTTCCCGTGAGGGCTTTCACCATAAGGGGACCACTTTGGAGTTCATCCATATTTAATTCTTATCAACCATGAAAAGACAATAATGAGTTATCTTTACATCAAACAATCTTGGGTCCATTACCCAAACCTTTGTGCTACGGGGCTTTCTTCAAGGGTTAACATCAATGACAACCAACCTTAATCAACAACTATGTCTATAAATATATGGGGAAATCTATGTTTTAGGGGGTGCAGGAGAGTACATAAATTTTGCAGAAATTGTGCCAACATAAATTATTTAACTAGAATGATAAATGAGATATGGAATAAAGACAATATCATTAATCTGTATTTTTCCAATGTATGGTAAAATCCACACTGAGTATATTTTGCACCAAAACTGGTTATGAGCCCACACAACTCGAGGGTGTCAAGGAAATAAGTTTTCCCTAAGTATGGTTGGGAGGAAACTCGTTGGCACTAATAAAGTTCCAGGCAATGGAAAGGAATTTAGATTTGATGGATTGAGCATTTCTAAAATTGAGAATACTACACAACAGTTAGATAAGACTTATGATGGACAATAAGTATGCTTGAAAATATGTTGGTACTTCTCTTGGTAAGTATAAAATATTGTCAATTTGTTATTTGGTTAATTTGAGTTCTTGTTTATTTGATTTCATGAAAAACTAAGTTTAATATTTTGTTGAGCTCTTTGGATTTTGGTATGCATGTCTTGGAATGTTGTTGATCGAGGGTTATGACAATAATGAGAAGGGAGAAATCCCCCTTCTTACTCACCTCATTAAAAACAAAAATATAGCATTCAACCAAGCAAGTTGTGCTTTCATGGTGTCTAAGCTTGAGAAACATGAATGACGTAAAAACCATTTTTATATTGAAGCTTGCATTCAGTGTTTGATGGAAGATTTTTTATATGGATGGGTAAATTCTACTCCTACTCAACTCCACTTTATTTATTCTCATCCATGGTGATTTTAATCTTGAATCTTGTTGTTTAACCTTTTACATAAAGAAAGTTTTCCCATAAATCAATTCTTAGTTTCAAATGGGATGAAGAGTTGATTTCTCCTTTAATTGTGATGAAGATATTTGTAGCACCATGGAGTGTCTTCGGTGTTGCCCATGGAAAATCCATGGTGACTGTCGTCGCATGTACCTTAGGTCGTCATCCATGGGAACCATGGCGAAGTTCCATGGGGAAACCCCATATAATATGGATTTGTTGCATATGGAATCCATCCATAATCCACGAGGATTCAAAGGGTAATAATCTGATTTTGAAAGTGAGATAAATTGTACATACATACATACACACACATAGACACAGATATATATATATATATATAAAGTTACAGTTATAATGATTTAAGAGATTATGAGGTTGAATCCATCTAGATCTTAGTTAAAAATTCATGTTGATGACATTTACCATGAATATAATTCACAAAAGAATAACACATAAAGAATAACTCCACTTTTGTGTGAAACTAATGAAATTAACTTGGATATCTAAACACTCTCATATATAAATCAATGGATTTGGAACTTTTGTTTGGATGTCTCAACATTCACAATTAAAATGAACATTCCTCCAAAATTTATTCACATTGTATCTCAATCTGGAAGCTCACTTTACAAGTTCAATTTTAATGTTATAAATATTTGTAACTCTACTTGTCATTGGGTCATTTTAAAATATAATGATTTCTTACATCAGTAAAGATGATATCAATGAATGATTTGTACATTGGTTGATTTTCGAAAAAAAGAAATGACACATGAGAAGTAGGATAAGTCATTGTTGATGCATTATTTTTAATGCAAACCATTATCATGCAATTAAGTTACATTATTGGTGATTGAAATGTAGAAGACATTTAAGTCGATGAAGATGAGAATGATTTGTCTTTGATCACTAACATGTCTATATGACTACTAACTCTTTTAATATCATTAAGATTTATAAGTTCTTGAGACCATAATGGAACCAGTAAATATTAACCAAAAGAGAGAAAGAACCATGATGAGCTTTCATAAGGCTCATTCCTTTGAGTAGGATGCATTCATTTGTGAAAGATTGTTCGTCATCTTCACATGGGGTATACAATGGTGGTAAAAAAGGGTCATTACAAAGAGGGTCATCATAACATAGCTTCATAAATTAAGAACTTGTCCAATCTTTTTAAAATTCTATCCTACCCTATTCTCTTGTTTGTCCAAGTTGGCTTCAGTTTGATTGGTTCAATATCGATAAGCCCACTATCCTCCAATCTTCTAACAAAAAAATCAGTCAAAGGATCTACCAAGGCACTGTCACCCCAAATCGCAGAATTTCCCAAAGGAAAATTAAAGTCCCCTCCCACTATGACAATTTCAAATCCAATGAAGCTTAGATTGAAAAAAAACTCCCAATAGGGAACTTTGTTAGTGCATGGACCATACAAGTTGAGAACCATAATCTCTTTCCCTAGCTCCTAGGAATAAACTAGTAGTCTGAAACTTGAGTCAAAAGACAATGAACTAGAGCATGTGAGAAACCTAGTTTTCCACCTAGAGACCAAACTCCTTGATCTACCTTTCGAATTAGAAAACTTGAAATCCCAACCATTTAATAGCTTTCCTAAATACTCACATAGTTTTCCCCCTTCACCTTTTGTTTCTTGAAGTAAAATAAAATCTTAATTATGAGACTCCATCAGTCTCTCTAGGACATTTTTTTAGAGGTGTTTCCTAACGCTCTACAATCTAAATACATGCCAATCATTATTCACTAGAGACTAGGATTTGACTTGCTCTAATAACCCCTTCTATAGACAATTGTTTGCTAGATTGAACCTCGATGTGTGTCGTTTCTTAGGCTAAGAAAATATGATATTTCCTACCCCTACTTCCCCCCTTGCACCCTTTAATTTGTAACTAAGATAAACCCCCTTCCACTCAACCCTTCTACTTCCCAAAAACCCTCTTTTTTGGGCCTCAAAAAGTATTGATTTGATCAATAATTCCAACCACATCGCCATTTGAGTGTTTTGTCTCAACTTGATTAGATATAAAAGTTAAAACAGTCAAAGGAGGTGTTGGCACTAGATGTCTCCCTTCAGATTGCAGGAAAGGAAAGCCTGATACCTATCAGAGTTTTTATGTTACAGGTTGGTTATAAAAGGGTCAAATGGGTGCAGTCTCATGAAAGTATAGTCTTAACTCTAAAAACTAGGTTGGTATGCATTGATAGGTGAGGTCTTGATCTAACTTCAGTCAGTAAGTTGTAGTAAAGGTAAGTAGGAGGAAGAACTTGAGGAGAGTGAAGAGGTCTTCTATGGACATCCGGTCTTCCAACAGCCTAAGGAGGAAAAATTCAGAAAACAAGATCTTCTTGGATTCAGAACTTCAGGAAATTGAAAACATTATGACAACATTGCAATCAAACATCCATTACAACTCAGCCACAATAATCCATGTGAATCTTCAATCATGAACATTCAGTATCAGATGCATAATAAGATGGAGTAAGAGAAGATGACTTAGATGAAACAAGAAGTCTCGAAAATAGATACATAACCAGAAACCAGAGGCTTTACTAAAACTTTACAATACGAAAGCTTTGCTCTACCATCAACCATTACAAAATATAAAAACTGAGTATATATACTCAAAGCAACTTGCTCCCCACAGAAACACACTCTGGTCATGCATTCAAGGCTTGGCGTCTGCATCTTCTTCTGTTAGGCTACACTTTCACTCTTTTGTCAGACACAAGATCAGATTGGTATGGGCTTCTCAGGAAAATTCATGACAAGGGAACTTTCGACTGACAATCTGCCCTCCACAGCCAGATTTTTCGTACTTTCCATTTATGTGATGAGACGAGGTTTCAACTACCCTACCCATTTTCATTAACTACATTCATTGGGATCAGGGTGAAGCCTGACAACCATGAATGTTCCAGGTGAGCTCACAATTCCTTTGTCACACGTGACTGCGGGCCTTGACCTCGTGCTTATCCCTTTGAAAACTCGGGATTTCGCCTTTCGGGATTTTTCACTACTCTTGATTTCAAATATCATGATGCTTGCTCCCGAAAAATAGCCCATTTGGATCAACGGTTGGATTTTCCTCAAATTCGATGGCCAAGATCAACTCCTTGAACAATATCAGTCGCCCGCTGCTTCGACAGGCACATGCTTTCCATACGAACCTGGGCTGTGATCGTGGGCCCAACTCTTACGCGCATCGTAATTTCGTGTTTCACGAACTCATGATGTGCTCCGTGCTCAAACCTTTGAGTCATGAAATCGTGATTGCTTGGATCAGGCGACACGCGTTTCTTTACATCGAACGACCCAGATTGTATCGATGTTTTGGGACTTCGGGCCNCCCAATTTTCTCGAAAGACTTTCTTCATGGTTCAAATCCCATGCCATGTGACCCTCTAGAATGAACGGCCTTGATTATTTTGTGACTTCACATTTCGCGAGTCTTCACGACTCAGCCCTTTGATTTCTCTATCCTGCGAGTCAATGAAACGTTGATTCTGCACCACACGTCCCTTCGGTACCAACGGGTAAGATCAGCCTTGCGATTTTGGGCCTCTGTTTGATGCTAAACCTAGTGCAACTACATGATTCTGATCCCCCGATGACCGTCGATCCACTCCATCTGGTGAATCTTCATCGTTGAACATTGATCTTGCTCACTCGCTTGATTTGAATCCATATTTGACCGCTCTAGGTGTGGCGTTTGGTGTTTACGACTATGGCCTGCAAACAACTACATGGATGACTGGCTAAAGGCTCAGGAAAGCAAAAGGATCAATAACAGAGGTAAAGAGATAAGTGATCGACTTTACAGGAAAACAAAAAGGATTAGGTCCAATATTTCTCAGGCAAGTTGCTAGGGAAAAATAGGTCTATCGAGCAGGTGAGGAAAAACAACAAAAAACTACAGCCGAGAGGAAAATTTACAACCGGGTCTGCAAAAGGAGGACAAACAAGTAAAAACATAGACCAAGGTAGAAATCACAAACCCCTAAGGCTCTAACAAGATTATGTGCTAACATTTGGCTCCACAGGGGATGGCATGCTCCCTGTGGGCTACCAAGAACGCGCAACTCCAGTGCCTTGCTTTGGGTTATGGAGTCTCCTATAAAACAAGGACAATATTTACAATGGTGGAACACCAATTGCGGCTTCAAACAAAAAACGTTTTTAGAAAGTGCCCATTTACTGGGCCACCGAAAACTTCATTACCCCCCAAATTCTGCAACTTGTAAGTTATGTTGGGAAACACTTCAGAAATTTTGAAGGGGTCGATCCAAAGGGCTTCAAATTTTCCATGCTTGCCCTTATCCTGTCTGGGCGCATTCCATTTGAAGACCAGATCTCTCGACTGGAAATCCTCCTTATTGCTCTTCCTGTCAAAGGCCTGCTTGATTTTATGTTGACGGTGATGCGCTCTATCCAGGAGCTTCTCTCTTTCCTGATGCACTTCTAACAGTTGATGTATCCTCCTGATCATGTCATTAGGCTCTTTGTGGTAGTCTTTGAAGAATTTCTCCACAGGCAGGGTGAGCTGGGAAGGAAAAACTACTTCAGCCCCATATACAAGTTGGAAAGGAGAGATGCCCAGGGACCTCTTTGTTGTCACTCTATCATCCCTCAAACCAAATTTGAGCTTTGAATCCCATGCTTTCTTGTTGTCCTCTAACATCCTTTTGATAATATTTATAAGGATTTTACTAGAGGACTCTGCCATTCCATTCCCTTGTGAATAGTAAGGGGTTGAGTGGATTAATGAAATTCAGAACTGCTCACAAAACTTGATCAACGGTTCACCCCTGAAGGAAGCAGCATTATCAGTAACATTTATGTCTGGGCAACCAAACCTTGCTATAATATATTCGAGAAAACCAATGATCACTTTGTGAGTAGCGCTCCTGATGGGGATAACTTCTATCCACTTGGTGAAATAATATGTTGGAGTTAAAATCCACCTGTGTTGACCACTTGAAGGAGGATAAATTTCCCCAATAAATTCTAGGCCCCATTGCTGAAAGGGTCTTGAAGCTAGTATAAGCTTCAATGGCAGAGACTTGAGTTGTTGCTTCCCATAGAACTTTTGACATTTAATACAAGCCCTAATTTTCGCACAAACATCATTGAATAGAGTAGGCCAATAGTACCCAGCCTTGAGAATTTTGTAGGTTGTGGTCTTCCAGAAATGATGTCACTCGCACAGGTTGTTATGGAACTCAAATATAAACCTTTGGGCCTCTTGTGGGTCTAGACATCTCAAGAGCACTCCTAACGGGTCTTTCTAGTACAAGACCTGGTCAATAAGGCAATACCTAATCGCTTTGAGATTTAAATCTCTTGCCTTTCTTTTTCCCATACCATTTGGAGGTCGCAACTCTTGTAGAAAATATATAATGTCTTTATACCAGGTGCATTCTTCCAATGGAGGGTTGTCCTGAGAACTTTTATCAATCAACTCAACTTGTTGATCTTCTGAGCAAGTGTCGATGAAATTGACCCCCAAAGCTTTACAATTAGATTTATCCAATAACTTGGCTAAACCCTGGCCTTTAACTAGCTTGGTGGGTTTTATTTCCAGATCAAATTCAAGGATTATGGCAATCCATTTTCTCCTCCTCCCATCCATGTCAGGCCGAATGAGAATGTTCTTCACAGAAGTTGAAGGAACATATGCAATGATTTTTGAATGAAAAACATAGACTCTGAAAGATTTGAGAGCTTTCACCAAGGCATAGGCCTGATTCTCCATGAGGTCATATTTAACCTCAGCATCTCTCAATGCCCGACTGAAAAAGGAAATGGGTTGCTTCAACCCTTCAACATTTTTCTACAATAAAACAGTTTCCACAGTATCAAAAGAAGCAAAATCAAAAATCAAAAAATCCTTGGAGTAATCTGGACTAATAAGCATAGGTGCCTCAGTCAATGCCTTCTTAATTTGATTGAAGGATCCTCTGAATCAACTTTCCATTTTACTTCATTCCCCTTCCTGAGCATGGGTGTGATATGTTTCACCAATTCAGTGAAATTTGAAACAAACCTTCTCAGAAAATTGATTTTGCCCAGGAAAGACTGGACTTCCTTCTTGGATCTTGGAAGTGACAAGGTTTGGATTTCTTCAACTCTGTTGAGATCAATCCTAACCCCTTCGTTTGATACTACATGGCCCAACAATTTTCCCTCCTTCATAGCAAACAAAGACTTCTTGGGATTTAAGGAGAGACCAAATTTCCTGCATTTCAGGAAAACGCTTTTTAAATGCTCATAGTGCTCTCTATCTAATCTAGAGAAGACTGTAATTTCATCCAGATAGATGACCACAAACTTTTCCTTTTCTCCAATGAAAGCGATATCCATGGCTCTTTGAAAGGTCGTCCCCACGTTCATCAATCCAAAGGGAATTTTGGCTTACACGAATGTACCCCAAGGAGTGGTGAAGGTTGGTTTTTCTCTATCCTCAGGTAGGACCGAGATCTAATTATATCCCAAAAATCTTTCAATCATGGATATCCTTGATGCGCTAATTACCCTTTATAATATGTGTTCCATTTTCGGCAAGGGGTAATTATCTTTCTTTGAGCTCTTGTTTAGATTCCTGAAATCAACAAAAAGTCTAATTTCTCTATTCTTCTTCCTTATTGGGACTAGGTTGGTCACCCATTCAGAATACCTCAAAGGAACGATGATCTGGGCATCCAACATCTTTTTTACTTCTTTCTCCATAACAGGAAGCAACATAGGATTTATTTGTCTTAATTTCTGCCTAAATGGTTTGGCTTCCTCTTTCAATGGGATCTTGTGCTCAATGAAACTCATGTCATATGTTCTGAGGTCTTCGTAGGTCCAGGAAAACACAACAACAAATTCCCTTAACAGTTCAACATACACGGCCCTCTACTCCTTTGAAAAACTGCTTGACAGCTTGACGAATTTGGGATTCCACTCTATGCCAATGTTTCACTCAGCTACATCAACATCCTCTTTTGGGACTTTACCTTTCATTGCCACATCATTTCCGTCAAATAATATTTCTAGAGGGACTAGTCCCTTTGGGATGTGTTTGTTGGGTAACTGGACAATGTGATTATCAACAATCTTGTTCAGAAAAACATCAGGATGAGGATGTATTTCGAAGTCAGAATCTTGATCAATGTGTAGCATTGAAAACTCATCAACAGTCTCCAGGAATCTTTTGATCTCAAGATTGTCCTCAAACACTTTCCAATGCTTGATGTTGTCAAGTATGGAGGGTCTATATTTTACTTCTACATCATACCTGAGCTTGGGTGGCCAGGTGATTCTGAAATTGCTTATTGATATAGCCAAAGAGTCAGCCATGATATTCTCTTCTCTGGGAACAAATGAAATGTCGAAAGCCGAGAAAAAACTTTCAATGAGGTCCCATACTTCATTTCTATGTGATTTCAGCCAAGGGTGCTTAGCCTGATAAATACTTCTGATCTATTGGACAATCAACTCAGCATCTCCAAACACTGATATCTCTTCAATTCCCATGTCCTTTGCATCCCTCAAACCCAAAACAAGAGCTTCATATTCTGCCACATTATTGGTAGTTTCAAATTCTAACTTGTAGGATAGAGATATAGTTTCCCGAGCAAGGGAAACAAGGACTACTCCAGCACCAACACCTTCTCTAGAAGAGGCTCCATCAAAGAACATTTTCCACACAGAGGTAATCAGAGGAGAATCTTCACAGAGAGTAATGGACTTTCTGATCTTAGGAGGGGGCTCAAAGGCATCAGTGAGTTGCAATAAGTTGGATCCCAAATCAGTGTCAAGTGAAAATATAGGATGGTTGGTGGGATTTGCTTCATCATTGATAATGTAGGCCAACTGAGCTTCTACGTATAGTCTTCTATGCTACCCCCTAAACATAGTAATGGTAGCATATGTGAGGTACATCCGCAATGTTCCCCTAAGTCTTTTTATCCATGATCTTGACAATAGCAGGCCAAACTTGGGAGGAACATCAACCACCACGATATCCATGACCACACTTTTCATGGGTAGCTGAAACAAGGTCACAACAAGATCTTTGATGACCCCTAGACATTGCACTTTCCTAGTGTCAAAGGAATACAAGTCATGGTATGCTTTTGTGATTTCTAGGCGTAATTCTTCCATGACAGTTTTGGGCATGAGGTTATGAGAGTCCCCTGAATCCATCAAACAATTATGCAGTACCTTGTCATGTATGTTTAGTGATGTGTAGAAGGGAGGGGATGAATCATCTCTATCTTCTACCATGGGACCTAGGATGATTGTTGGCTTCTCGTCTTGCAAATTGATTGAGTCTGAGGGATGATTCAAAGGTTCGAGCAACAATAGTTTAGATAGGGATATCTTAAAGTATTCATGCTTGACCAGCTCTGAAAGGGGTACCGGGATCCTAATCTTCTGAATTTCATGCTCAAAGTTAAAATATGAGGGGAGCTTTATCATTTCTTTTACCTATGGTATAGGAACTTTGACTACTGGTGGGGGGTTCTACATTCTCTTTTCCCTGCGGTTGCTTGCTACGTCTTAAGAGGGATTGTCTGCTCTGGGAGGTTGGTCAGGGATGTTAGACTTCCCATCTTTCTTCTTAGACCTGAGGTTGTATCTGTTCGGGTTGTCGCTGGCCTCATTCCCCTTGCTCATATCGTTTAACTGAATGTCCATGAGAGACTCCTCGTATGTTGATTGAGTTAAGTGAAGAGAAGGAGATGCGTCTTCGAGACAGTGAATTTTTGGGCCAAGGTCCTCTTCCTCTCCACCATCGTCTGTGACAAGGTTGTTCTGAAGAGGGGTTTGGATTTTCTGATCATCCCTGTCTCTGTTTCGAGGATCTCTTTGCATAATCTGAGGAGCATGGTTATTTAGCCTCCT
>SNQJ01S0026072.1:30787-42494 GCA_010110895.2 Picea sitchensis
CTCTCTTAACAGGAGGCATAAGTCAAGGTCAAAAGCAATAGCATATGTGATTTTGGCAGAGGCCTCTGTAGGCTTTATCTCAACAGAGATATTATTGTACATTTCTTTGAATCTTTTGGAAAAGTCAGAAACAAACTCCCCCTCTTTTCTTTTTAGGGACCTGAACTATGTGATATAATACATGAAGTCTTTTTTATCCCCCCATTGTCTCAAGAAGATATCATCTAACGCCTCAATCCCATCAATGGATCTAGGGGTCAGGGCCCTGAACCACTTCCCGGATTCGCCATCAAGGCTATGGACAAAAATCCTTATCCATACATCTTTGTCTACTATGACATAGTTATCAACACAATTATAGAAAGTTGTAAGGTGCTCTTCTACAATTATGTCTCCCTCTCTTGTAAACTTAGACAGTTGCTTAAGGTAGCCACCTGCTGGTAGGGAATTAAGAGGCTGAGGCAGAATGAGAGGAGCATATCTGGCAGCTACTATGGCATCCATTCTATTTCTAGGGGGATTAGCACCCACCATTGGGAGGTGAACTGGAGGAGAACTAGGTGGGGATGGAGTTCAAGCAGGGGATATTGGAGTTGTGCTTCTGGAGAAAGAAAGAAAACAACGGGGGACTTGAGGGAGCATAGGTTTCCCTCTCTGTAAACACAACAAATTTAACAGGAGGAGGAGTAGTGAAGCTCGGAGAGGGGAAATTAGCAGGAAAACTCCCAAAATTTAAACTTCTAGAAACTCCATCAGAGGGTGTAACAAGAAAATGAGAAATAACTATTGGAGTTGCTATTGGAGGATGGTGAAAATCATCATAAATACCTAGTTCAATGGCTGAAGTACCTTCTTGAAGGGTCTTTCTTATTCTGACAATTTTCTCCGGGTCGGCTTCAGGAGTCGCTAGAGGCAGCTGTGGAGTGGATCTCGTCTGTCTGCCCCTGGAAACCACAACTGAAATAATGGAGTTTCCAGGTGCATAGTTGCAATCTTTGATGTACTAAGTTCTGATGCACCTTTAGAACTAGTAAGCTTTGTCATTCAATCCCAGGGAAAATCTTCAATTTCGTCCCCGACAACGATGCCAGAAATGTTGGCACCGGATATCACCCTTTAGATTGCAGGAAAGGCAAGCTCGATACCCATCAGAGTTTTTATGTCACAGGTTAGTTATAAAAGGGTCAAATGGGAACAGTCCCATGAAAGTATAGTCTTAACTCTAAAAATTGGGCTGGTATGCACAGATAGGTGAGGTCTTGATCTAAATTCAATTAGTAAGTTGTAGTAAGGGTAAGTAGGAGGAAGAACTTGAGGAGAGTGAAGAGGTCTATTATGGACATCCGGTATTCCAACAACCTAAGGAGGAAAAAATCAGAAAATAAGATCTTCTTGGATTCAGAACTTCAGGAAACTGAAAACATTATGGCAACACTGCAATCAAACATCCATTACAACTCAGTCACAATAATCCATGTGAATCCTTCAATCATGAAAAATCAGTACCAAACGCATAATAAGATGGAGTAAGAGAAGCTGACTTAGATTAAAAAAGAAGTCTCAAAAATAGATACATAACCAGAAGCCAAAGGCTTTACTAAAACTTTACAATACAGAAGCTTTGCTTTATCATCAACCATTACAAAATATAAAAACTGAGTATATATACTCAAAGCAACTTGTTCCCCATAGAAACACACTCTGGTCATGCATTCAAGGCTTGGTGTATGCATCTTCTTATGTCAGGATGCACTTGCACTCTTATGTCAGACGCAAGATCATATTGGTATGGGATTCTAATGAAAATTCATGACAAGGGAACTTTCGGCTGACAGTCTTCCCTCCACGGCCATATTTTCCATACTTTCCATTTATTTGATGAGATGAGGTTTCAACTACCCTACCAATTTTCATTAACTACATTCATTGGGTTCAGGGCGAAGCCTAACAACCATGAATGTTCCAGGTGAGCTCACAATTCCCTTGTCACACACGACCGTGGGCCTTGACCTCGTGGTTATCCCTCTGAAAACTTGGGATTTCACATTTCAGGAGTTTTCACTCCTCTTGATTTCAAATATCATGATGCTTGCTCCCGTGAAATGGCCCATTTGGATCAACGGTTGGATTTTCCTCGAATCCGACAACTCGGATCAGCTCCTCAAACAATATCAGTCGCCCGCTGATTCGACAGGTGACTTCTTTCCATACGACCCTAGGCTGTGATCCTGGGCCCAACTCTTACGTGGGTCGCAATTTCGCGTTTCGCAAACACATGATGTGCTTCGTGCTCAAACCTTTGAGTCGCGAAATCATGGTTGCTCGAATCAGGCGACACACGTCTCTTTACATCGGATGGCCCAAATTGTATCGACGTTTCGGGACTTCGGGCCATCGGCAATTCTCACCCCAATTTTCTCGAAAGACTTTCTTCATGGTTCAAATCCCATGCCACGTGACCCTCTAGAATGAACGGCCCCGATTATTTCGTGACTTCGCATTTCGCGAGTCTTCACGACTCGGCCCTTTGATTGCTCTATTATGCGAGTCAACGAAAGGTTGATCCTGCACCATGCGTCCCTTTGGTACCAACGACTAAGATCAGCCTTGTGATTTTGGGCCTCTGTTCGATGCTAAACCTAGTGCAACTACATGATTCTGATCCCCCGATGACCGTCGATCCACTCCATCTGGTGAATCTTCGTCGTTGAACATTGATCTTGCTCACTCACTTGATTTGAATCCATATTTGACCACTCTAGGTGTGGCGTTTGGTGTTTACGACTGTGGCCTGCGAGCAACTACATGGATGACTAGCTAAAGGCTCAAGAAAGAAAAATGATCAATGAAAGAGGTAAAGAGAGAAGTGCTCGACTTTAGGGGAAAACAAAAAGGCTTAGGGCCGGTATTTCTCAGGTAAGATGCTAAGGAAAAACAGGTCTATCAAGAAGGTGAGGACAAACAACAGAAAACTACAACCGAGAGTAAAATTTAGAACGGGTCTGCAAAAGGACGACAAACAAGTAAAAACACAGACCAAGGTAGAAATCACAAACCCCTAAGGATCTCACAATATTATGTGCTAACAGGAGGATCAAAGACATTGCTATCCAACTCAAAACCTAGATTACCCCAAACATTTTGAATAGTGGTTTCTTCCCCCTCACAATTAACCTTAGAATATAAACCCCCATCAGAAGATCCTTAACCAAACCACCAATATACCATAACCACGACCCAAACAATTGAAGTTATAAGAAATTATGCATGAAAGGGATAGGTATATAATAGTCATATGTTTATATGGCAAGATCAAGGTTCTAGAGGACTGAGATAATTTTGGATTAATAGCTAGATCCATTTACTCTCTTCCTGGTTGATCTGATTGATTCTCTAGGATCTTTGTGTTGATTTGATCATTTAGAGTCTCCTCAACAAGTGTCACTTCATTATAACTTGAGCATAAACCAAGGGAACAATTTGGCCTTAATTTCTCAAGTAGGAAACCTTAATTATCATTATGAAGAGAGGACTTACCTTACCCCTTATTATTCACTTCATACTTCCCATCACTCTCCCAATATTTTCTATTGAAAGACAAGGAGTAATCATGAGATAAATTCCCATAGAGATGAAAATGTGCACACTTGAAGGGCACCTGAATGTAATTGAGAACCTTGGTATATGAAAAAATCCTTCTCTGAAGAATAAGATCCCCTACTAAACCTTCTTTCATATCGATTTCCACTAGGATGTAGGCTATGGACATATTTCACATGTCCTAAAATGTCATATTTGCCTCAAAAAAGGACCCTAGTGAGTTTCTTATTTCCCTAAAAACCTCATATGTCTAGAGCTCATATGGAAGTCTTGGAAGTTTAACCCATATGTTGGAATTATTGTCATTGATTTCAAAGTATTAATGTTTTCATTAATGTCATATTACATCTTTACAAATACACACAACATTTCCAAGATTGATTTATATATAGGTTTACAAGTATATTAAAAAAAGGGGTGCACATGGAAAAGTGAAAAGTGAAATGGTGGTTTTAAACCCATGGGTTTTAAAGCTTGTGGTATTTTCCCATGGTATTTGGAAAAGTGAAATAAAAAAAGGGAATTAATTATTTAATTAAGCAGTTATGTGTCTTTTTGAATTAATGTGTCCCTTCATGAAGGGTTTCGATAAAGTATAAAAAGAGAAAGTATTGATAAAAAGTGTGTAGGTGAAAAATGTAATAACATTTCAATAATTGAATGGGTAAAGATTGAATACATTCAAAACAGGGAGAGTTATGAAATCAGTTCTAGGTCATCTTTCCATTTTCACGATAACTTATTTTCTAGGACATTTCAGACCATGAAATTTTGAGGAGATGGAGACGAGATCTATGGATACATGTGATCAAAATTTCAGACATTAGTTCACTAAACTTTCTAAGATATGCCATATGGAATTTAGAGTTCTTGAATGCTCTTGAAATCAATTTCAAACAAGTGAGTTTGGCATTTTCGCTATAACTTATTTTATGGGACATTTCAGATCGTGAAATTTTGAGGTGAGATCTCTGGGTACATGTGGCTAAAATTACAGGTGTTGGTTTTCTATATTTTTTGAGATATGTCCTATGGAGTTAGGGTTTATGAATAGTCTTGAAATCAGTTTCAAACGAGTTAGTTTGGAATTTTCACTATAACTTATTTTCTAGGAATTTAGTGACTGTGAAATTTTCAGGGATCTAAGGAGACATAGAGAAGTACCTCAAATAAAAATTTCAAACGTTGGTTCTCCATACCTTCTGAGATATACCCTGTGGAATTTAAGGTTTTTGAATGGTCCTAAAATAGGTTTCAAACAAATCAGCTTGGCATTTTCTTTATAACTTTGTTTCTCGCACATTTCAAACTGTAAAATTTTCAAGGAACTGAGGAGACTTACCGAAGTACCTAAGGTAAAAATTTCATAATCATATATGTAAAATTGGATACATTGCATGTTGTACAATTTCGTTCTTGGGAAGAGGAAAAAATAACAAGCTTTGGGAAAGTTTCCATAAATTTCATTTGGAAATTCAAATTTTGGTCAGACCTAGTGAAGGCAGAAGTAGCAAGCAAACTCAGTGAAGGTAATGTAAATGTTATTATGTTTTAAAGAAGTTATATGTATTAAATAATAAATTGTAACTTGAAGGTTGTTGTTTCTCAAACAAAGAGATTGATGTCTCTTGCTAAGTTGGTGCTTAGTGGTGGGGATTGGTGTCTCTAGTAGATTGGTGTCTATGATGATTTGTAAGTTTAGGTTGGTGCCTACAAGGGTTTGTACCAATGGGGATCAATTTATCTAGTAGATTGGTGCCTACAAGGGTTTGTACCAATGGGGATCAATTTCTCTAGTAGGTTGGTGCCTACAAATCTTTGTAACAGTAGGTTGATGCCTAGAAAGAATTATAAAGAGAAGTTTTGTGGTTTTCTCCCAAAAGGGTTTCCACATAAATCTTGTGTTCCATGTTATGCAGTTAATAGATCTAATATGTGATTGTTTTCCTATGGTTCATGAATGTTTGAAAAGGTAAAAAAAATGTCTTATAATGATCCCCCTCCTCATCTCAGTATAAATGTGTTCTCAACAATTAGTATCAGAGTTGGTTCCTTCAGAAAAAATTTAACCACTTGAAGGTAGATCTCAAGAGAACGCATGGGTTTTCAAGAAGGTTTCTTCAAAAACAAGGCTCTGGTGTTTTATGGGACAAACTATGCCTTCTAGATCATAAGAATGTGAACCTATTTAATGGCTTTTGGTTTCAATATTTGGAAATCTGTTGTGACTGGTTATAAAGCTCCAACATCTTCACCAATAGATCAGGATGGAAAGAAGGATAGTGAAAATAATGCAAAATCCATGAATGCCATCTTGTGTGATCTGTTACAATCAGATTTTGTCAAGGTAATGCATTATGAATAGGAAAAGGACATTTGGGACAAACTTCCAAACATCTATGAAGGTGATGACACGGTTAATAAAGCAAAGCCACAAAATCATAGAAGACAGTTCAAGAGTCTAAAAATGAAAGACGAAGAAAATGTTGCAGGATAACTCCTTTGTGTGGATGAAATTGTCAACAACATCGGAGGGATTGGTGAAAAGGTTGAAGAACCAATTATTGTGCAAAAGGTGCTAATCTCACTTCCCTTAATATTTGATGCCAAAGTTTTTTTCATTCAACAAATGAAGAATATTTATTCGTTGACAATGGATGAATTGCATGAGATTCCCATGTCATATGAAATGAGGACTGAGAAAGAGAAGCCATCAAAGTGCGAAGCAACCTTCAAATATTCAAAAAAGATGAAGAACAAATAACACAAATCAAATAACTATTCCAGTTGTGAATCACAAAGGAAGCACATTTTGTGAAAAATCTCGAAAAGGGATTTGGAAAATACAAAGGTAAGTTTCCCTTTAAATGCTTTAATTGTGAAAAAGTAGGGCATTTTGTGGCTAAGTGTCCATATGCAAAAAATGAAAGTAGTGATGATGAAGAAGACCATAACGTAAAGAAACGGAGAAAGCATCATCAATACAAAAATAACAAGTGTGAAAAGAAGAAGAATACTTATAAGAAAAATAAGAGTCTCTACTCAAAAGGGGTCAGTGACTCTTCTGAAGAGAGCGATGAAAGTATCTTTGATAGAGATAGAGAGGAAACGCTCTTCATAGCAATGGAAAAGAAGATCAATACTTTGGAAAATGAATACAAAGGGAAAGAAATAACGAATTCAAAAGAGGAACAAAATGTTGAAACTGATGCAGAAGTGGATCTTGAAGAAGAACTTATTTGTGCCTTAAGTGAAATAAAGAAGCTTAAGAAAAAGAATTTGAAACAAAAGGAGCAACTGTAGAAATATTAAGGAGAAACTGCAGAAATATCATGATGCAAAAGAAAAAAAGTCAAATATCCTTGAAGAAATAGAGAAGACTATTATAAGCCTAAAGATTCAACTAGAAGAGGAAAAAAGGATGTAAGGAGTGGTGATAATCTAGCTAAAGGAAAAGGAAGAAAATTGTGAGAAGCTAGAAGATGAAATTATTTCCTTAAGAAAGGAATTGGAGAAACCAATTGCTTGGCTGATTAGAAGCTTGAAGCTTGAAAAGAGAACTGAAACCTTAGATGATTTCATCAAATTCCAAAGGTCACCACTCATTAAAATTGGTATTGGCTATGATAAGAGTCAAATTACAAACAAAGAAGATTCAAAAGATGCACAGTCACCGAAGAAAGCAAATGAAGGAAAATATAAAATATATGATTATGTACTCACTCCATCAGTGACGAAAACAACAGGAAGAGAAAAAATGATGTTCCCTAGAAAATTGACATTCCTCCAGAGGAAAACAAGGACATAATTAGAAGATCCTTCCGAACAAGATGGCCTTGCACAAGTCGGTACCAAAACTCGTTTCCTTAGTTATTGTTTTTCTTGCAATCACTTTGGTCATAAAGCAATATATTGTAGAGCACATGCAAGAAATAATTATGTATGGAACAAAAATATAAGTGCTTATGGGTTCTCAAATAGAAACTATAATTCATTTGCTCCATTATTTTATTACAATATTGTATGTTATAAGTGCAACAATTGTGTTCATATAGAACGTTTTTGTTGAATTGACCCAATGGAAACTTCTAAACAAAACAAGGAAGTGGATACCCTTGCTAAACAAAAGAAAGAACCCACGGGAGTTTGGAAAAGGAAGAAAGATCAAGAAAAGTAGAAGAAGGGGGAATCTATGCTTGTGCAGACTACCCTTCATGCTCAAAACGAAGGAAACCAATGGTACATTGACAGTGGATGCTCAAGTCATATGACATGTGACAAGATAAATTTTCTCACTTTGAAAGAAGTTAACGAAGATAGTGTGACATTTGGAGATAAGGCTACTACATGGATAGATGGAAAAGGCACTCCCGGTCTCAATATTAGAAAGAATAAAACATAAAATGTCTTGTATGTTGTAGGTTTGAATCACAATCTTCTCAATGTTAGTCAAATGTGTGATCAAGGACACAATCTCACATTTCAATCTCAAGGCTTTGACATAAAGAAGAAATGATCGGGGAGACTAGTGGCAAATGCATATAGAACCTCAAATAATGTATACATCCGCAATGAGCTCAAGGGATAAAAATGCTATATGGGACAAATATATGAAAGTTGGTTATGGAATAAAAGAATGGACCATATAAACTTTGATAATCTAGTAAAAAACAACACTAAACAAGCAGTGTGAGACATGCCAAAATTGTTAAGCCTTCATACACTCTTTGCAAGCAATGTCAATAGGGAAAACAAACAAGAGCAAGATTCAAATCGTACTCAACAACGAATTCATTAGAACTCATTCATAAAAATCTTTGTGGGCCTACAAGAACACAAAGTCTACAAGGTGAAAATTACTTCATGTTGTTCATTAATGATTATTCTAGAATGACATGGGTTACGTTTCTAAGAGAAAAATCTGAAGCGTTTGAGAAGTTCAAAGCATTCAAAGCCTTGGTTGAAAAAGAAATTGATTTGAAAATAAAATGTTTGAGATGAAACAGAGGAGGTGAGCTTATCTCAAATAAATTTGAAGAGTTTTGTGAGCTTCATGCAATAAAAAGATATTTTTCATCTGCAAGGACTCCACAATGGAATGGAGTGGTAGAAAGGAAGAATCGAATAATACAAGAGATTCCTAGAACAATGTTAAATGAAGCTAAGCAATCATATAGGTTTTGGAGAGAGACAATCAACAACGCAATCTACATTCTGAATAAAGGGAAAATCAAAGTCAACAAAAACAAAACATCTTATGAATTATGGAAGGGTAAACCAACAATAGTTAAATACTTCAAAGTTTTAGGAAGATAGTGCTACATAAAAAGAGATGATAAGGACTTGCGAAAATTCGACTCCAAAGATGATGAAGGTATCTTTCTTGGTTATTAATCAAGAATCAAGGATTATTGATGTTACAATAAAACATTGGGAAAATCGTAGAGACTAGCAATGTGAAAGTGGATGAAGCAGGGCATCAAAAGGTGAAAGAACATGTTCAAACAGGGGAGCCAAGTTGCAAAGAAGAAGAAGAAACAAAATGTCAGAATACAAAGACACCATATAGATTTGTCCAAAAGAATCATTCAAAAATTCAAATTATTGGTGATAAAGATACAGGAGTGAAAAATAGAAGAAGATTAGAAAGTGAACCAAAACATTCAAACTTCTCTTTGCTATCTAAAATAGAGCCTAAGAACTTTACAAAAGATAGCTAATACAAGCATTGGATTGATTCCATGGAAGAAGAGCTTAATCAAATTGCGAAGAATGAGACCTGGGAACTTGTTCCAAGACCAAAATATAAAAATGTGATTGGAACCAAGTGAGTTTTTAGGAACAAGTTGAAAGAAGATGGACAAGTAATAAGAAATAAAACAAGACTAGTTTGTAAAGGATATTCTCAAATTGAAGGTATTGATTTTGAAGACACCTTTACCCCAGATGTAAGACTATAAGCTATCATAATGTTTTTGGCATTTGTGTGTTTCAATAACTTCAAATTCTATCAAATGGATGTCAAGTATGCCTTTCTCAATGACAATTTAGATGAAGAAGTATACATTGAACAATAAGAAGGAATCTTATTATCAAAAAACAAGAATCATGTGTGCAGATTGAAGAAATGATTTTATGGTCTAAAACAAGCTACTAGATCCTGGTATTCAAGACTTGAATAATATCTACAACAACAAGGATTCAAAAGAGGAATTGTTAACAATAATATCTACATCAAGACAATAAGAAAAAATCAGTTGATTGTTGTAGTTTATGTAGATGACATCATTTTTGGAGGTAGTATGAACGAAATGTGCCAAGAGTTTGCAATAGAAATGAAATAAAAAGGGGAATTAATTATTTAATTAATGAGTGTCGTGTCTTTTTGAATTAACATGTCCCTTCATGAAGGGTTCTGATAAAAAAAAAAATTAAAAGTATTGAGAGAAACTTTGTGGGTGAAAAATGTAATAACATTTGAAGAAGTGGATGAGAAAAGATTGAATATCATTCCAAAAGGGGAGAGTTGCAAAATGAGTTTCGAGTTAGGTTGGCATTTCCATGATAACTTATTTTCTGAGATGTTTCAGACCATGAAATTTTGAGGAGATAGAGGCGAAATCTTTAGACACATGTTGTCAAAATTTCATACATTGGTTCACTACACTTTCTAAGATATTCCCTATGGAAGTTAGGCTTCCTGAATGCTCCTGAAATCAGTTTCAAACATGTTAGTTTGGCATTTTTGCTATAACTTATTTCCAGGGATGTTTCATATCATGAAATTTTGAGGTGATATATTTGGGTACACGTGGTTAAAATTTTAGATGTTGGTTCACTATACTTTCTAAGATATGACCTTTGGAAGTTAGGGTTTCTAAATAGTCCTGAAATTAGTTTCAAACAAGTTAGTTTGGCATTTCGCTATAACTTATTTTCCGAGAATTTTCAGACTATGAAATTTCAAGGATCTGAGGAGACATACAAAAGTACCTTAGGTAAAAATTTCAGACTTTGGTTCACCATACCTTCTGAGATATACCTTGTGGAATTTAGGGTTTTTAATGGTCTTGAAATCTATTTCAAATAGACCAACTTGGCATTTTCTCTATAACTTATTTTTTGGGACTTTTCAAACTGTGAAATTTCTAGGGATCGACATACCGAAGTACCTCAGGTAAAAATTTTAAAATCAGATTTGCAAAATTGGATATGTGGCATGCTATACAAGTTTTTTCTTGGGAAGAGGACAAAATTAGAAATCTTTGGAAAAGTTACCATAAATTTCATTTGGAAATTCAAATTTTGGTTAGACTTGGTGAAGGAAGAAGTACAAAGCAAACTCGGTGAAGGTAATGTAAATGTTATCATATTTAGAAGAAGTTATATGTAATGAAGAAGAAATTGTAACTTGAAGGTTGGTGTCGCTCAAACAAAAATATTGGTGTCTCTTGCTAAGTTGGTGCTTAGCGGTGGGGATTGGTGTCTCTAGTAGATTGGTGTCTGCGAAGATCTATAAGAGTAGGTCGGTGCCTACCAGGGTTTGTAGAAGTGGAGATTGGTGTCTCCAGTAGGTTGGTTCCTACGAATATTTGTAACATTAGGTTGATGAATACAAATAATTATATGTTGATTAATTGGGTTGGTTGTCATTGATGTCAACCCTTGAAGAAAGTCTAATAGTGAATTTCGGTAGCACAAAGGTTTGGGTAATGGACCCAAGTTTCTTTGATGGATGATGGTATGAGTTTTGATATATGTTCAGGTAAGACTATTCCATATGGATAGTACATGTCATTCCATTTCTGGTGGTATGTGGAACATCACATAACTCCTCATGGTTAGAGAGTTATGGTCATGTGAAGTTGGAGAAAGGTTTGGGTAATGGACCCAAGTTTGTTTGATGGATAATGGTATGAGTTTTGATATATTTGTAGGTAAGAATATTCTATATGGATAGTACATGTCATGTCATTTCCGGTGGTATGTGGAACGTTGCATAACTCTTCACGGTTAGAGAGTTATGGCCATGTGAAGTTGGAGAACCCTCATGAGTCATCTAGAAGCCCCAAAAGGTCAAAGTAGTCAAAGTGGTTTAAGAGATTTT
>SNQJ01S0026072.1:44898-68790 GCA_010110895.2 Picea sitchensis
CCCTCTCAGTATAAGTGTGTTCCCAACACCATACATGTGTTAAATACACTTTTTCATAGAACGCATTAGAAAAGGGAGACCACTTCGTGAGGTATACCATGGTTGAGCCCCATTTCCAACAAAATTCTAGAATATTTTTTACATCTTCTTGAAAGAAAAGAATAAACCCCATCCAACCCCAAACTAGAATAAAAAACTTCAGTAAGAACCCCAATATTATCTTCCACCAATCAAATAACCAATCCTTTAATGAGGACTCACTCTTTTCATGACCTTAGTGTTGTGTTGGTTTTGTCACTTGGGTGAGCAAAACAACAACACTTGCATGTCGAGATGAGCCTGTTAGACAAGACAGAAGTTTGTGAGTGGGTTAAACAAGCCAAACACATGTATAAACAAAGAAATAAGCTAAAACAACTAAGAAATAAAAGTTAGAAAGCATGAGAAAATTAGAACCATAAAAATCAACCAATGACCAACATAATGCTACCAATGGATCAATAGATTAGTAGGCAAAACACCGTAGAGAAAAATGAGGACTTATGAGTTCCCTCTTCCTCCTTGGGAGGGCTCTTGATTTTCCTAATGGAGAGCTCTTCTTACAATGGAAGAAAAGTGGAAAATGGTGAAGAACAACAATGCATATTCCCTCAAGAGGTGAGTGGAATGGCCTATTGCAATGATGCTTGAAGGCTCCAAAGAGAAAAGAGGATTCTCAAGGGAGAATTCTTCTAGCATAACAATACTATGAAGATCTTGGTTTCTTAGTGAACCCATGGCTCTTATTTATAGCATTTCTTCAAGGAAAAATGTAATTGGTTCTTGGTGTGAACAAGGGGCCTTTTAGGGCACCCTCTAGTCCTTGACCATCCCTCCATTCGGATTTCCCTCATATATAAAGGTCAAATCGTGTTGGGAGCTCGTCCATAAGTGGTTGAGAGGATGACAAGATCCATAAATGTGTCATTCATAGAAGTGTGTGGATTTTCTCGTACACAGTCACACGCTTAGCGCATTGTGCACTCTGAGGACTTTGTTGGCCCGCGCACAATGCACACTGTGCGCGCGCTTCCTTTGGTGAATTTGTGCATGTCAATTTGTTACCCAATTTGTATAGTTTTTTGCCTTTTGAATGCATTTCAGTGTTGCAAGTGAACTAATTGTTGTTGGCCTTGTTGTATTTCTATAACCATTTGCGTGCAATGTTGCAGGCGATATTTCAGTGATAACAGATGCCCCTTGATGTGTGTGGTTAGGAGTATACGTATAGCTGAAATACATCAATGTTTCTTTTATTGAGAGTGCCATTGTAATTAAGAGTGCTAAGAGGAACTGCAAGAGAGATCTATCGGAGGGAGAGGGGAAACTATGGGACACAAACCTTTCTCTTGGGAGAAAAAAGAAAATTTGTGTACAAACGAGGCGAGAATGCCCCATGCTCGTGTCATTTAACCAAAATGTGAGATAGTAATTGAAGATGTATGTTGATGTAGATAATTGCAGTGCCCTCAAGGGTGGTTGATAACGACAGATGGTAGTTCTGAATGGTGAACATACTCTGAAATGAGGCAAGGATGCATGTAATAAGTGTCAATGACTCGTAGGCATTGATGGCCGAACAAATTCAAAGGTATTCGGTTGGTATGAAACAACTGCAATCGTCGCATAATAAGACCCATCGTATCATGAGAGTTTGTTGAAGTCGAATGTTATGGGGGTCAACGGAATCATAGAGCAATGATGATTCTCTCTGGGTCGTCCGAGACTCCTCATTGTAAGGGTAATGAGAGTCAAGATATTGTTGCCCTTCTGGAAACTGTGTTGATGTCGACAGAAAGGGAGAGATGACTCCAAGAAGAAAAGGGCTTTTTGAAATCCAATGAGATGAGATCATGTACTGACAGGTAACATGAAAAAATTCAAGATGTGGTGAGACTCAAGACTACCCTTAGTTAGGGAATTTTGGAGGATGATTGGCAGCAACTGTAAAACTGTATCTAGTATCAGGGGGACAACTAGATATGGGGTTAAACTATGCCAGAGGCTAACAAAGTGGAAAAACTCAGAGATCATGGGTACATGGACTTGGGATACTCAGGGTTTGTGAACGATGTCGGAATGAATAAAGAGTGGATGCCCCAACCAAGGGAGACATGGGTTGTGTTTCTGGAAAAATAAGGTCATCAAGGGTGATGACAAAAAAGCTAAGTAAATGTTGGAAACAAAGGCTTTTTACAATTACCAAATAAATAAAGAATAATTTAGGTTGAGTGTACAGATACAGAAACAAGTGCCCCAGTGAAAGATGGCTTGGCCTATGAGGGTACAATTTGTGAAAGAGAACTGGTGGAGGGTGGGGGCCCCATAGGTGGGTTTTTGTATGAGGTAAATGAATGGGGGACAATCTGCAGATGGGAAAACTGATGGTGGATGAGATGGAGGGCTAATGATATTGTAGAGGTACAGTCAATAGAATCGAGATGATATGGCCTAGGAATCCATTGAGAAAGCTAGCAATATGATGAGAATAAGGATGGGGTTCATTCTCGGAAGTGCAGAAGACTATCAAGACTCCCATCCCTAGGGGTGAAATCAACATGAGTGTCAAGTTATCAAGGGGAACTATGAATGGGAAAACTCATGTGGGGGAGAGTTCTATCGGGTGATAGTACCCAAATGCAGCAGAGGTGGCGGTACTGCAGAATCAGATGTAAGGACCCTAAAGGTAAAAGTCATAGGGGGTAATTGGGAGATGCAATTGATTTATAGACGGGATAATTACATGCCAGTGTAAAACATATACCTGAAGGGGTGGAATCACTTTGATGAACAAATACCTGCACATATGAAAACCAAATACCCGACATGAACAATATCTGATGATAAATAACATATAGCAGTTATTTGATAAATGTGAACATGAGTATGCGTACATGAACGTGATGTGAGAAAAATGGTCCTCTGGGGCCAGGTTCAGATGATGACCAGGGGAATGTGAATGTGTATATGGTGGGACCAAGATCTCAGGGTTGAGAATGGATCATAAAATGGAGGTTATGGGCTCCTGTAACTGAGTGTGGAAGTTTGGAAAAAGGGACTATATATGGTTGGTGGGCCCACAATGCCACCTCATTTGTACTTGTCGTTGTAACTGATTTGACGAGAGCATCTTGAGGAGATTTGGATATTACGGGAGCACAGGTCGATCGATCCGAGAGTTGCGAGAGCCAAGTTAGTGGTCCCATCCTCCTGCATAATTTTAAATTTGTAGAATGTAGTTACGGGGTGTTTGGATGGTCGTACAAGGGTAGTTTTGGGTAGGGGCCCACCAGTGTGTGGGAGAAGGAGAAATGCTTGTGCACATATGCATGGGTACAATTCATTTTCCTATACATATTGTGTGGTTTTTCTTGACACAGCCGCGCATATGGGCGTGGGGAAGGGAAGTATAGGCATGCATGAGATGTGTGTCTGTTAAATTGACAACTAGGCATTGTGCGCAGTTGTTTCTCAAATAGTTGTGCATCAGTGCGCAACTGTCCTGAGAACAGGTGCGCACATGTACACACCTGTCTGGGTGACAGTTGCACATGGGATGCGCGGTTTTTTTGCAGATAGTTGGGCATGAGTGCGCAGTTGTGCAACGAACAGGTGCGCACATGTGCACACCTGTATGGGTGAAATTCGTGCATTGGAGGGAGGGCTAAGGGTGTTGAAATTTTGAATTTTTGTATGGTTTGTATGGATGATGAAGGTTGACCAAGTGTTTTTGTGTGGATGTAGGTGATCATCATAGTCCAGAGAGCATGATGTCAGTTCATTGGAGGGAGCGATATTGGGACCGTCTCCAGGAGGTGGTGAGACAACAGTCGGGAGTTCGGAGGCACTTGGTAGCCTACGGTCGCATGATTTCCTGCTCCAGTATATAATAGCCATGGGGAGCACTGATCTATAGTGTTTCATCGTTAGGGGACATCAGCTTATATTCTTGGCTATCGAGGATGTTTATTTTTTTACAGGGCTCCCATTCCATGGGATGGCCCTTCCTACTAACCCCCAATTGTCAGGGGATGAGAGAGTGGGAGACTTGTTGGCTCTCCACTGCACAAGGCCACACCTAATGTTTGGCTCAGTCATCAGGATTGAGGAAATAGAGGACCTCTTGATGGAGTGTATCATCACTATGGTGGTGAGGATCTATGGATCCTCGGCGACTCAATGGATCTCAGGAGGTCAACTAAGAATCGTGGAGAGGGTCCTTGATGGGGACCATTTTTCCTGGGGGGATTCTGTTTCACACTAGGATGATGGTGCAGATTAACTGGTGTCGGACATCCGACTCTGGTGACTTTTCCTTTGGGTCTATTCTGGTGGCTTGGTTTCTGGAGAGGGTTCCCCTATTGCGCCCTAGGATTTTGTTGGAGCCTGTGAGGCTACGAGAGTCGTGACTGATGCGGTGGGACCATGTGTTGGCTCGACATGGGGGCGAAGAGGGTGGCCATTACTTCACGACCACAGTGGCACGCGTGTGAAGACAAATGCCACAGGTGATACTACGGTACCCATACACTGGTATGGATTACCGACATGACCCAGACATGATTCTACCTCCAAGGGAGCACTGGGATGTTTGAGGTATGTCTTTTTTTTTATGTTTCATGATTTTGATAGCGTAGCATATGATTATATATGTATACATGGATGCTAACTCTACCTTTGGTATTGTTTTGCAAATGTGGGACCATGAGGCAGTGAGGCAGAGATGGTCAGGGAGTCAGCCCGTCGAGGACCAGTAAGACTGTCGACAGTAGAGGTGAGGGTGGGGAAAAGGTGGAGACAGGATGATGTTGGTGTTGGACCAACACATGCACCGCGGACAGAGGTTGGGGCGTTGGTAGAGGACATGCGTCGTCGCTTTGAGTGAGTGTTACAGGGTGTATTGGATGCTATGTGGGCCCACATCCAGGACGAGGAGGTCCTGGAGTAGTGTGTGGACGTACCTGCAGAGTGGCGGACTACGATCCGTCACGCGGTTGTAGCGAGGGAAACGATGACTGGTCAGTTTCCCCCTGGACCTGGAGGGCCCCCAACTGGTGGGGATCCTCCAACTGACAGAGGACCTTGGTGGGAGCTCTGGGGCACCATGAGTGTCAGGGTTGTGTATATATAGGCTCGAGAGCCCATTTTGTATAGGGTAGTTAATACCCATTTTGTATAGGGTAGGGGGTACCCATTTTGCACCTATAGGGGTGAGGGGACTCATTGGCCTATGGGCGATGTATTTTGTATTGTTGTAAACACTTGTGACATTATTGATGATATATGTATATATATATATATACATATGGACATATATTTTGGGATCATTCATGTCTTTATGTGTTGGATGTTCTTTATGATTTATGATGTATTTTCTATATGTTATGACAGATGTATGATGTTTATGTATATGTGATGATGTTTTGATGTGATGAATGCCAATATAATACTAGGTTAGCCATATTATCTGCTATTTAATTAAATATTCTTGGAATGTGTGTAAATGTGATTGAATCAAAGTTGTGAGATAAAAGTCTAACTTGCAGGTATTTGCAAAAGAGGCAAGGATCGCGAACATGATATACATTGTTGCATTGCAAGATGACAAGTTGGGAATCTAATAGAATGATAAGGTGATGAATGTGGCAGTGACTGGACTCAGCGAGGAGACCAATGACGGCAGAGTATTTAGCTTGGTTTTCGGTGGTTGAGCTCAAACATATGCCACTGGAGTGGACCAGCACATGTGAGGGGGTATAGAGGGCCCAAACGGTCGAAGCGAGATTTTGGGTCCAATGATTGGCACCGTCAACATGACCGATGTGGTAGGATGATGGATGATGCATCTATCAATAAAATAGATGATAGATCAGACATGTGGAATGGTGGTGGAAAGGAAGACTAAAAAATCTATTAATGTGTACAAAGAAAAACCTAAGGTAGAATGGCTATGCTTAGGCATAAAAATTCTTTAGGTACAACTCGTTGACAGGTTCTTTGAGAGGGTAGCCTTCTGGAGAGGCCAAGATATGCCCCCTTGGTGAGGCAGTGTTGGACGATGTAGGGTCGATGCCATAATGACTCGAATTTCCCCTAGACGAGGGTATCGTGGGCGATATTGTAGGCTAAGATGAGATCCCCTTCGTTGAATGAGCAAAGGTTGACATGGCGGTCAAAGGTGGCTTTGGACTATTTTTTAGCTGCCTCATTGCTCTGTAATGAATATCGACGATCTTCATCTAGCGACTCTAAGGTCAGCAAGCGTTGCTCCATTGGGGCAGTGTCAGGTAATAGCTCGATGGAAATGCTTAACGTGGGGATTTCACACTCGATAGGGAGGGTGGCTTTGATCCCATGGACGAGGTAGAATGGTGTAAAATCTGTGGTAGTTTTGACTGTCGTGCGATAATCCCACAATGTGGAAATTAACATATGATGTCAGTTGTTCTTATGTCTGTTGATGGTACGTTGTAGCATGGTTTTGAGGACTTTGTTGACAGACTCGACCTGTCCATTGGACTGAGGGTAGTATGGGGAGGCAAACTCATGGGAGAAGCCTAACTTTGAGGAGAGTTTCGTGAAGATATCGTTCTCAAAGTGTTTACCATGATCGGACACTAACTGTAGTGGGACTTCGAATCGATTAATGACATGGTTGAAGAAAAAACGCATTGTTGTGTCAGAGGTATTGTTGACAGTGGGCATGGCTTCGACCCATTTGGTAAAGTAATCTTTTGCCACAACAATGTACTTGTCTCCATTACTAGATGGAGGATGGAATGTCATGAAGTCTATGCCCCATTTGTAGAAGGGGCTGGTGATGATGACTGGATGTAGAAGAGTTGGTGGTGCTCGTGATTTTTTTACATAGAGTTGGAATTTGTCACATCGCTTGAAAGAGTGGATGCAGTCATGAAACAATGTGGGCCAAAACTAGCCCTCTCAAATGATTTTTTGGGAGGTGGACATACCTAAGAGGTGATCACCGCAAGTGTCGCTATGGTAATCGTTCAAGACTCTGTCAGCTTCGTCAATGGTCAAACATTAGCAAAGAATGGTGTCAACCCCATGTCGATAAAGAATGTCTCTGATGAGGAGATATCGAGGGGCCTGATGGCGAATGCATTGATGATCGTCTTGAGAGAGATGAGACCCAAACTTCTGTGTCTGAAGGTAGATGAGAAGGTCGTTGTACCAGGGGTCATCGGAGGGGATGAAGAAGAGGTGTTCGTCGGGAAAATATGTATTGATGGGGGAAGATCTGGCATCCGAGGGAAAAGTTGTAATGAGTTCGACGATGACAAGCACTTTCTTTCTTTTGGGAGTTGAGAACTCTAGGTCGTATTCCTGGAGGATAACGATCCATCGGGAAATTTTTCCATTAATCTGTCGGTGACTAAGAAAGTATTGCATGGGGTTAGAATCTGCTATGACTTTGGAATTTCGAAGCATGATATAATGGCGCAGCTTTTGGAATATGAGGACAACTTCTAGGGAAAGTCTCTCATCATGATTGTACTTCAGGGGTGGCCCTGAAATATTTTTATTGATGTAGTAAATGACATGTTCATGCCCATCATCCCCTAATTGGATGAGGACTTCTACTATTGAGACCGGTGAGGATGACAAGTAGAGGATGTAATCCCGATCATAGTCTGGAGGACTAATCAAAGGGGCATTGGATAAGGAGGATTTTAAATCATCAAAAGTTGATTCAACATGTTCATCCCATTGTAATGGGATATCATGATGCAATAGGCAGAGGAAACCATGCGCGTGAGTGGCGTAGTCTGGGACAAAGTGACATAAAAAGTTGGCTTTGCCTTGCAAGCTCTACAGTTGTCGTAAATTCTTTGGTGGTGTAATTTTCGTTATAGGTTGGACCTTGAGGGGGTCCACCATGATGTCATGTTGGGAAACTATGAACCCAAGGAGGCGTACGGCAATGACGCAAAATACACACTTGAGAGGGTTCAAGTGGATATTATACTGGCGACATCGTTGGAAAATGATGTGTAAGTCTTCTAAATGCTGAGTTCATTTTTTGGATTGAGAAGTGAGGTCATCCAAATAAGTGAGGATGATGCGAGCAAGATCATGGAAAACATAGGTCATGGCTCGTTGAAATGTAGCACCGACATTCTTGAGTCCAAAAGGCATGACACGATAAGAAAAGGTACCCCAAGGGGTATTAAAAGTGGTTTTATATTGATCTGTTGGATGGATTTGGATTTGACTGTAGCCGGAGAACCCATCCATAAAGGACAGTGCCTCATGGTCGGCACAATCATCAATAATTTGGTCGATGAAAGGGGTTGGAAAGTTGTCTTTGGGACAAGCATGGTTGAGATCACGAAAGTCGGTGCAGACATGGATAGTGCCATGTTTTTTGTTAACAAGGACGGGGTTGGATACCCACGAAGTGTACGCAATGGGGTAAATGAACCCGACAGAACGTAACTTGTTAATTTTGGCTTTGATAGTCGCATCTTTGGATGAGTTAAGGGGTCGTTTATTTTGACGAACTGGAGTGGTATATGGCCAAGTGTCCATGTGATGTTCGAAGATAGATGGATCAAGGTCGAGCATCTTCGTATATGACCAAACAAAAATGCCCTGGTATTCCTAAAAGAGGGATTTATAAGCAATGAGTTCTTCAAGGGAGCATGCAGCGCCAATGGTGATTTCTTCTATGATTCTCGATTTAATGGAAATGTCAATTTTCACGGTGGGGGAGATGTTGGCCATGTTTCCTTCTTCAAAAGAATATGGGACAGGGATAGGGTTATTGAACCAGTCTATATGCCCCGAAGGAATAAAATCCTTGGTTTCAATTGCGCATATGGAGTTTTGGGAGGAGGATGAAAGGCCTCATGTGAAATAAAGAGTGCTCGATGATGGAGCACATTCCACGGTCAATCAGGGGTATTGAGTTCTTCCAGGATATCTTCATCACAGTGAAAAATGCGAGAATACAGGGGATCCTGGCAGGTGACAGGGGGAACTTTGAATGTGTGGTTTTCCTCTAGTGGTGAGGACGCAGACGTGATATTGTGTACAGGGTGCAAGGGACCGCTAGACATAAAGTGAATGTCCTAATATTGTGGACAATGCCTCATTCGCGTAGGTACTAACGACGAAATGTATCGAATATCAGTAATGTGAGCCTTAGTAGAAAGTGGTTGAGCGGGCTTTGGCCGAGACGTTTGGCGTACTATGACTAAGGTTTGGAGAAATTGAGGTAGGGTTGGGCAATGATGAGTGTAATGGCCATATTCTGAGCATATGGCACAAGCGAATTTGGTTCACAACCTTTTATTGCTTGCAGTGGAGGAGTCCAGAGTAGAAGTGGACGAACTTGATGGAGTGGCGAGCAATGTGGTTTCTCTAGGGAGTTGGATCAGATTATGTAACTCAAGGAGAGCAGGACATCTATTAGTGGGGTGTCCCTCTCTTTCGCACAGTGTGAAAGGAGGTTGAACTCGAGGAGGAAGTGGAGTTGTGGGATATTTCTTCTTTCGTCTTCCGCTAGCAGGGACAGTGGTGCCAACAGTTGGTGTGGTAGGAGCATGTACTAGAATCTGCATTGGTATTCCCTTTGTTTGAGGAGGGAGAGATGGTTGAGGAACCATCGCGAGTGGATGTAGATACCATATAGGGATGGCAAGAATCATGTTAGGAAGGGTAAGGGTTGCAATTTCTTATAATGCTTGGACTCCAAGTGGGGGGTAGAAGAAGGGAATTTGGGTAATGGCTTGGGGGACTGTCTCCCAAATCGGGATTTTCCCCTAAAGGAGGGGGGGGGAATCGAGGATAAGTGGTGCAGTGGGGTTCTTGGGGGATTCCTGAGGTAATAGTTCTTCAACTGGTGGAATTTTGATGTGAGGAGAGGCCTCATTCGGAGGAACGGTGTCTCTGATATATGTTCCAATAGAAGATACTACACACACTTGTGTTGAAGGGTGTAGGAGGGGTGGCGCTCCATGATATGCCCCCAACAAAGATGGGTCCTTGAAAATGTCGGGACCCATGTCAATGATTGAATAAGCGTCTGAGCTGGTGCAGACAAAGGGAAGAATGTTATCAATGTTGGTGGAATGGTTAGGCTCATAATGTGTGATTTGGTCAATGGTGACGATTTTCCCGTTTTGGGGGAACATCATCGTTCAAAATAAAGAAGAGGCTATCACCTTCATAGCATACATGTAGCTATGTCTGAAAAAGATATTGTAATCAAGTGGGGCGTCAATAACTTCAATGTCAATGAGGATGGTTTTTCCCCCAAGTTCAACAGGGACATTTTGTAAGAGACCTTCATGGGACGAGGGTCGACCAACATAAGCTCGCAGGGTAATGGTAGATGGTACTAGCTCGGGTGAGGCGAGTTTCTGTCACACTAATTTGGAAATGATGCATGTTTATGCACCTTCATCAATGATACATCGATATGTTGTGATTTTATGGATCTTAACTGGTATCTGGAAAGCTACCAGGGCGGGGAGGCGTGGTTCTCCGCTATCTAGATTGAAGGTGATGAGTCTAGTATCAGTTGGGTCAACTACCCCTAAGGTGGAAAGCAAGGATTTCCGTTGAGTTGGATAGGCTTGGAGGACCTCCAATACAGACATGGTTGTAGGAGACTCAACTAATTCATCGACCAGACTATAGTTATGGGCTGCCCTAACATGAGGGTTATTGACATTTCGTCATAATGAAATGCAAGGTATGTGAATGCTTGGTTCAGTGTTAGGGCGTGGAATCATCAAGGGTTGTCCATCTATAGTTGGAGCCTCTTATGAAGTGGTTGGGTATATTCAGGGGGAACACTGTACTGGTGACCGTGTGTTTGAATAAGAATTTATTCTTCGCTGGTGAGGAGGATGTTGTGATCGGTCGAATTTCCAGGTTGATTGGGACCTTGGTTTTGATACCGCCCCATTTGGGATGGAGCAAGGTGTACCTATGTTGGGTATTCATCACACCTTGGTGTGGAATGGAGTTTTGCAAAATATTCGGAGGTGGATGTTGCAAGTACTAGCGTGGGGCTTGTTGAGGGGAAGGCGATACTGGAGGTTGTTGCGTGTTTATGGAGTCTTTTATGTGTTTGAAGTCAAAAATTTGGGGCCAATGGTGTGTATAGTGTTCATACTCACCACAAAGAGTGCAAGGGAAGTTAGTCTAAAGATTGTTGTTGTTCTTCCCTTATATTTTGTTATTATTGTCCCCTTGGTGGTTTTGGTTGCCTTGATTCTAATTGCCCCCAACGGGATGGTTTTGGGGGTTATGTCCTCCTGGTCCCGGGTTATTATTGTTATGATTTTTTCCTTTCTTCTTAGCATTATTCAGCTGATGGGATGGATTTTTCATATTCAAGTATTCAAAATTATAAAGTTGTTGAATGTGAGAGGGTTGAACAAAATTAACATCGGCATGGGGTTTCCCAGGTGGAGGAGCAACCGACCGTGGAGGACCAGGAAACGGAAAATATGGATTTTTTTGTGGCAACAATCCATAGGGAGCATAGGAAGGTGAAGCACTTTCGCTAGTGCCAAGATTATATGTTGAGGTAGAAGGTGAACCCAAACTTGGTTTATAGGCCAGATGCATCATGGGAACTGGTGAGGGTCCACTCATTGTTGGGGGGGGGAGCAACAAGATATGGTTGTTGGTAAGTGGGTGAAGGGTATTAAGATGTCCCTCCATATGGTTGTGGATATTGAGGTGCACCATAAATAGGTGGAGGTTGGTTGTAAGGTTGTTGGTGTGTCATGGAACCAATCAACCCATCCGCAGCGTGGGACATCCCAAGTTTGTCCTGGCCAAATGGTGTGGGTCTAGGTGCATCAGGAAACACTGTGTATACGTAACCTGATTGAGATTAGATGAGGTCAAACTATTGAGCCTTGTTGATGGCATCCTCCTCTCTCTGAGAGAAGGTGGATGATACATCCTTGTCAATAACAGAGACAAGTGATTTGAGAAACCAATCAAGATGTTGTTCTTTGGTGGTTTCTACTTTACACAAATTACAGCGTCGACACCATTCATGGATGTGATCAGCTATATGGATAGAAGTAGTTTGTTTGAAATCTGAGAGAATTTATAAGCCAGTATCATGATGAACTGGTAGTTGGAAAAAGGACAAAAAGGCCTTGGCCAATGATTCAAAGGTCACATGGGACCCTGATTTTTTGTCCACATATCATTTGGCTGAGGAACCAGTGAGAGTGTGTTGAAACAACCTTAAGTGTATGGAATCATCCATGATGTTGTTTGAAGAGAACCATAAGTGGAAGGTCATAACATGGTTGGTGGGATCATCCCCTGGTTTTCCTTCAAACTTTGGAATATCCGAAGGTAGTTTGGTAGGCATATTGGGCCAAGTGGGATCAGGCAAAATGGGATCATTTGTGAGTTTGGTTAAATCAAGAATGTTAACGGATACCATGTATGGCATAGGGTGATTTGGTGGAGGATTAGTTCCATCCATCGTGTGAGAAGGTGGTGGACATGTCCCTTGAGAGGGATTAGGTGGGGTTGTACTTCTCCCTTGAGAAGAAGTTTCCCCCCCCCCGCCTCCTTGTGAACCCAAGCAAGGTGGAACCAAGTAAAGATGATCCCAAAATAGTAGCACTCGCGGGGGTGTGAGAAGGTTGAGTCGATGAGTTGGAAATACTAGGGACTCCTCCTAGAATAGGAAGAAGATTTTGCAAATGTCTGGAACGATGGGCATTCGGTGGGTCCCCTATGGTTTCCAAGTAGAAAAGTGAATTTGTGCAAATGGTGATAAGAGAAATAAATGAACAAGAGATTTGTATAATTTGGACCTTCACAAGTTAGTAAAACTCACAATTGCATGTAATCAAATGAGCATCATACATAAATCAACTGTAAATAAGAAAACATGTTGATAGGTGGATGTTATCCACGTGGGGGAACAAAAAACAAATACTTGTGTCCTACAAGACGTATCATCCTTCCTCTCAAATATCATTGGACCTTCCAAGAGCACTCAATAGTGGGTTCTGAAGCCACCGGAAGAAGAACTAGTGAAGGTTGAAATAATCAGTTATAATGAGGGGTAGAGGGCGCATATCCCGAAAGAGATGACGATATTTCCCAATAACCACACAAAATCTGATCAAGGTTTGATTGCAGCCCACAATTGCAGCCCACAATCACCACCTGGGTAGATGTCCTAAATTTTTTTCACTAGGTACCTCGGCCAAAGTGTGGAATTTATATTTTCGGCCTCAGAAATGGGTCACGGGTTGGATCCCTTCCAAGAGTTGGGTGACTCAAGGGGGGATGCGCAGAACAACCGGACCTCAAACTTCAACCCTTCATGGGTATCTCGCTGCCTTATGGTGTAGGAACACTTGACTTGGAGGATTTGAAAGTTCCCTATTTGTCAACTTCTAATGTTTGAAAATGTCAGAACTAGATAACGGGGGGTTATTTGGATGCCTACCCTCGAGATCCTACCTAGACTAAAAAAATTCTTTTGGCACCTCCTGTGGAGGAAAACTTAGTGAGTTTTTATAAAAAAAAATTAGATGTGGTGGGCTGAGAGATTGGGGGTGTGAACCAATCTCGTTTGAATTAATGGGTGCAGATAATTTCCAAAGAAGTAGTGGGACATTTCGGAATTCCTTTGGAGAAAACCTACTTCAACCTCCACTATTCAAAGTAGGAATTATGTGTGTGGGGAGTGACTTTGTGTGTGAGCAAGTGAAAAAAGTGTGCAAAGTTTTTAATGAGTTACATGTGAGATTGCAACACGTGGACTTCCTGTGGTCCTTACAAATCTTTGTTACCTAGCTTACTATGTGTCATGGGTACAACCTTGCAGAATTTTAAAATTCCTAAAGAACTAGCATGTGGACATATGGGTCCTTACAAATCCTTTAAACTCCCTAAATGTTGTTTACACTAAGAAAGCTTGAAAACTATCATAGATTGCAAGCATGTGGGCATGTATGGGCCCGTACAACTTTAATATGATTTCAAAAAATAAGAGGAACCCTAGGGGGGCTTTGTCATCTCCTAAATATTTTGTTAAGGGAGATGAAATGTCCCTTTAACCAACTTTATGATTCTCAAGATCACACTAGGGTGTGAGAGAAGATCATACTTAAGGGTCAAAGTTAACTTCTAGTCCCAATGTAAGTGATTTATGTACGATAGCAACAACTTCAACTTAAATTTTTACAAGCCAAAGAAGCCATACATGTGGCAACCAAAGAAAAAGAGGAGAATATTGGTTCTTTTTAACCCCTAAGTGCCTATGTTTAACAAACCTTTCATATGGGAAAGGACTTTAAGTAGAGTGCAGGTGCCTTACAAAGTGCATGAAAGCAAATTTATGAAGGCTAGGGGCCTTCAAATCATCATAAAAACCCTTACAATTTTGAAAAGCTAGAGATATGTGTGGGTTACAACTCTGACAAGTGCGCAGTGGGTTTTGTTGGCATAGGGGAAGAGCCAGGGTTCAATGCACCAAAAAAACCCTAACTATCGGCCCTTTCGACAACACCTGCGAAGCAGATGAAGTCTCACCCGAGGTAGAGGCAGGGGGTGTTGTAGGACTCAGGTGTCTACAACCAAGCTGGGACACATATCTATGATTACAACACTTAAAAAATCACTTAGACAATACCATGCATTAGTTCTTGAACCTTATTCAGATCGCAGGTTAAACCCTTATTACAGATCAGCACAATAACAATCAAGATCAATCCCTTAAAACCTCTTAGCACATAGCATAGTTGAGAGCTTGCATTCAATTACAACATTCAACACTAAGCTACAACATCAGATGCATTCATTATACAAAACAACAACAACACTAAGAAAATAACCACATAAACAGCATCACATGAAGCACATCAAGACATAGGATATATGTGGTTCACCCCAATGTGGGGCTACGTCCACAAAATTCTTCTTCTTATTTATTAGTCTTTGGTCTTCTTACATTCATCTACTCATGTGCACAAAGCCACAGATCCCAACTTCGCAGTGGACAGGTGATCTGTGCACAACGCACTAGATCCAACTTCCCCAAAACTAGGTCAAGGCACAGAGCCAACTCCTCAATAGAACATAGCACTTACATACAACGTCTGTGCACAAAGCAACATACAAAAAAATTGCATTTATCTCTGCAAGCCCTTAACACATTCTTGCACAAAGCCAACCAGATCTAGTAGCTATGCACTAAGCCTATTACTAGTAGTCATGCACTAAGCCAATCTAGTGCTTCTTACATCTCTAAGCTACCTATTTATATCATTACAAAAAGGCATAAACAGGGGTAAACCCATGGGTCGACATCCCTTAACCCATTACATAAACCCTAAACACCCTTTGTTGGGTCCACAAGACCGCAAAATAAGCGAGATCCTGCGATATTCTCTTCGCCTGGGCACTCCATCTTCGACCAACCTTTCAAAGTCCCAAAAGTGGTCAAACACAACCAGTGTTTCCTCAAAACTTCGTCAAGGGCCAACAGGCCCCCAACACTCACCTGTGACTCATCCCAAGTCACTCAGATCTGGGCAACACTGTTTCGAAGGCCTTGAGCTTAGCTCGAGTTTCCTCGACTTGCTACTTCGCCAGAGCTTCCTGCTCGGCGAACTCCTAAATTACTTATTTTGTAATAGGCCCTTTCAGGCATTGTTCTACTATCATAACCACTTGTTCAAGATGCAAGCCTTATCCTTCGATCTCTTCAAAAAGTGTGCAGGCTTTGTCCTGCATCGGCTAGAGTTTCTATGTCACCTCCATGACTTTTCTCTGGATGGCAGTAACCAGCTGCTGAACTGGGCGTTGCTCCTGCAATTGCTTCCTTTTCTCAACTGCAGTAAGCAGATTTATCTGTACTTGCATGGTGGATGCATGTTGCTTCGCCTCCTGTAGTTGTGCTTCCAGTTTCTTCAGCGCTGGATATTCTACAAGGTGCTCATAGGTCTATGCACTATGATTACTTAATTGCTTACACTCTGAGGTCAATGCCCTGATTGTTTCTACTATGTTCCTGGCATCTTCTTCCCTCTGATTTCTCACTCCTTGCGGAGTGCTAGGTACTATTGGATCTCTAGCTCCATTCCTCTCACTTGAAGTTGTTGAATGGCCTCAACGATCTTACCCACTTGTATCGTGGCTAACTCTTCTTCCTCCTATGCCAAGCCCGACACAGAGCGAAGTGCTTTAGTCACTACCTCTTTGACCGCAGTCTACTCTGCGAGCAGCTGGTATTTTTCTTTCTGCATCCTTGCTTTATCCTCCTCAAACATCGCCCAAATTTCATCTTTCTCCTTCTACGCAACTCAAATTTTCTCTAGGACCTCCTCCTTTTCTTGCTTCAAGGCCTCTAGGGCTTTCTCCTTTACCTCTTGGACTCGACGAAGTCGAGCCTCTATTGCATATGCTAGCCTTCATAATTGGGTGGGCTCATCCCCCAATTCTGCAATTTTCGACGACGAAGGCGCAGTCGGTACTACGCAGCTTGAATGAATAGCTTGTTGTACGTCTTTCAGCTCCTTCTCGATTATTTCATACGGCGTCTCCTGCTTCACTTCATGTCTCTGCAAGATATCCTCTTTGGCATCCTCTACGGTTGCAATGATTTGATCAACATCGTCCACTTTGATCACATTCCTCGACTGAGGCTTATTGGCTCAGGTCTTCTTCCATGTTGAGGGTTTCTACGGGGAAACCTTCCTTTTCTTCGATGTTTCGGCCTCAGTAGGGGGATCCTTCAGCGGTGTAACTTCACATGTGTCTTTCGTTTCTCCTTCTTCCCCTCCTTCTTGGTTCACTTCGTCTCCTCCTCCTCTTGTAGGTGAGTCAGTCCTACTTTCCTCTGAGGCGTTGTCCTCCTCATCGATTTCTATGTTATGCACTTCCTCATTTTTCTTCTTTTTCTTCGCGTTAGTTTGTCCATCATGTTCGACCTGGGTGACCAAGGGACTTTCGATGATGTTGGAGTCAGAGAGTTATGCATCTTCCACCGAGACAAGGAACTCTGTTGGCCATTATTTGGTGATATCCTCCATGTCTTCATCGGTTAGTTTATAATAGGACTGTAGCTCATCCTTACTCTCATCCCTGCACGCAGTGATGTAGATAAAGTGTCGATCTGCGCGGAACTTCACTAGTGGCCTGTAGTGGTGCA
The DNA here is from genome assembly GCA_010110895.2 of Picea sitchensis. Classification (NCBI taxonomy): domain Eukaryota; kingdom Viridiplantae; phylum Streptophyta; class Pinopsida; order Pinales; family Pinaceae; genus Picea; species Picea sitchensis. Next base: position 62,117 of record SNQJ01S0026072.1, read on the forward strand.
GTGTATTCAGGATCATTCATGGAAATGCCTCAATGGTGCACTTCAGTTGTAGGTAGTAAGCATGGAACACCGCATTTGATTGCCACTGCTTCGCCATATCATTTGTGTACCACAAGGTGGAGAACCTCGCGGCCAACGACTTTGATGGCTCAACTTCCAAGAAGGTTGCTCCTTCTATCATTTTTCAGGTGAAAAATGTGATCAATACCAGTAGTCAACTAAAATGAAACTCATATCCTTGATCTTGCGCTTCGCGGTAGTCCTTATCCAACTTGTTGATGAGGTAACTCGCCCAGTTCATTTGCATTCCTTCTACTCACTTCCCTACGAGGTCTACTACAAATCTAGTGACCTGTGTCAGATGGTTCTTTCTGACGAGCTTATCATCTTTACACTGACAAGTTGGGCGCACTGCGCCATCCTGGATGGAGGCTACCTTGTAGCCTCGCTTTCCCTTCTCTAAATCACCATAGGCTTCCTTTATGCACTATGAAAAGGAGTGAACTGCAGCCTTCCCTGGGTAGAACTGTTAAGGGTCTGGTCCCTGCATGCTCGGTCCTATGATGAGATGGATTAGTGTCGGATTCACAATGATGTGCCTGTCAAGCCAATGATACCCTCCATGGTAGCATGACAAAATGATTTTAATGCAAGCGTTAATCTCCTCATGTCAGCCAAAGTGTGGAATCTTCATTACATTCAGGATAGTGGATTGCACAAGCTCCTTTATCCATGGTTGGGATACTATGCACGACTTCTTCCCAATCATGTTCATCAAATACCGATGCAGCGTGAGCATCGCGTCATTCTTCAGGTCTCTGAGTTTGAATTCGATGTTCTTCAAAGTTGGGATATGCTCTAACTGTGATCCAACTGCGCGTATCCCCTTCAGGATGTACGTGGTGATCAACGTGTATTCAAAGTTACGCGGGATACTATCACAGCTAACTGTGCCAGCCAAAGGTGGTATGTATTCAGGAAAGATCGATGGGATCTTCTTCGTGTTAGCCAGATCGTCGCAGTGTTTTCTTCGCTTCTTTGTTGTGGTTTGGCTAGACTGATGTCCAGTCGAGGGGTATGCTTGCAAGCCCCCAGTCGATGATGCATGTAGTCCTACAGACATGACTCTCTCAGCCATGAGGCCTACAAGTATATCCTCCATAAAATTCTATAACGTGATATGTTCACCCGACATGCACACTCGTAATCAAATAACTCGGGTAGGCAAACAGACAAGTGAGGTAATCAGAAGGATGGTGAGGTCTAGAAAGAAAAGTGCAATACAATGGATTCTCTGTTAGCTCAGATAATCACGGTTTGCAAAAAATGGTCCTGATGCAGCGTCTGACGGGTTAAATAAGCAAGTGTCATAACAGATTCCTCCAACGGGCAGGAATGCCTCAATCAATATGAATTTGTCTATTATGGCATGGTCCCAACTGTCCAATGGAGGTCTTTCCGTCAATAACTGTGTTTCTAGTCATTCTGGAGCGTCATTCTAATGGTCGGGGCACCTCCAACGGTCATATAGCTTCGTCGTGGTGAAGTCCCATTCTGCGTGGTTCTGCTATTCTGGCGAGGTTCAACTTCTGCAGATCTACCTCCTGTGAAGTATTTTTTGGAACTTCTCATAGTTTTGTTCACTTGGCTTTCTTCTTACTGAGCTTCCTTGCCTTCTTTCCTGTGATCTGAGTCTCTGGATTCCTCTTTCCATTCTTATTCTTATCTTCTCCCAGTAAAGTAACTTTGCACTGCTAATGTGCTCTTACAGATTTTGTGGTTAATGTTCCTTCTTTTGCTATTTCCAGGGTGACTATACTTCTTTCTTGCATGGATAGGTTCTTTAAGTCAAATTTGACAACTAATTCTCTGGCTTTATGTTGCTTTGAATGATCTTCTTGTTCTTCTATTAGTCGTGCTATTTTTTTGGCTATGGAGTCCCTTAATTCTTGCTTTTTTTGTTCTATATCTTCCTCCTTTGCTTTCCTTATGAAATGATCTTTCTCAATCCAAATCTTTCCTAATAAAAGTGGGAATGGGGCATTGTACTCAACAAATCTGATAAATTTGAAGTCTTCCTATGTCGATGTTTCATGAGCAATCATAGGTATGTTAGTAACTCTTCCACATAGGGTTATCATCTTTCCTTTAAACAAGCCTATCCTTCCCAATGAAGGTATCATAGTAGGCTTTCCCAAAATTTCCCAAGTGCTTTCTGGCATAATATTTACTTGTGTTTCTTCATCCAATACACAGTCCATGTCGAAGTCTTTTATTCTTGTAATTATGCATTGTTTTTCTTTCAGGATCTCTGGTAAACTGATGTCTTTGCGATCATCCATTACTTATTTTAACATATTTTGAGCTTTCTATGATTCTTTCTCTTTCTGGTTTTCTAACATATCCTTAGTCTCTTGACCTTATTTATAGTTTTCTTGTCTCATGTTCATCTTTTCAACTTTAGCAATCATCCTAGGGAAATCCTCAACCTCATGACCAATAGCTTTACAACAAAGACAAACAGGACCTAGACCAGGGCATTCCTTAGCAAAATGTCATGGTCTTCTGCAATTATAACACAGTGTCAATCCTCTCTTTCTTTTAAATGAGTTCCAGCCTCTAATGTACTGCGCACTGGGATCACAGTGTTGGACTTGCAATCTGCAAAAATTCTTTCTAGGTTCCTGCATCCACTTATTAGTCCAAAAATTATTTCTATGCATAGGAATAACATATCTTTCTCTATTTCTATCAAATTTATTCAGATCAACTCTTTCTTCTAACTGTGCCCTAGTTTCCAAACTAGGAAAAAATCTATCAAGCATACCTAGATTCATACTTTCGAAACAAAAATTTCCACTTATCTTACCTTTACCAGAGCACAAAGCTTTAAGATTATACCTCATTTATTTAGATCTGGTTACTTTCTTAGTAAAGATCTTTGCAAGTCAAGTAGAACACTGCGCACTACAGCAGCAGATCTACGCACAGATCTTTCTCTTTTCTTCAGTTCCCAGCAATCACATTTTCAGCTCCCGGCAACAGAACCATTTGTTGGCACAGGGGCAGACCCAGGGTTCAACACTTCAACAACGCACCAACAAAACCCTAACTACCAGCCCTTTCAGTAACACCTGCGAAGAAGATGAAGTCTCACCTGAGGTAGAGGCAAGGGGGGTTGCAGGACTCGGGTGTCTACAACCAAGCTGGGACACAGATCTGTGATTACAACACTTAACAGAGCACTTAGCCAATAACATGCATTAGTTCTTGAACCTTATTCACATCGCAGGTTAAACCCTATTACAGATTAGTGCAGTAACAATCAAGATCAAGCCCTTAAAACCTCTTAGCACATAGCATTAGTACAAATCTCGCATTCAATTACACCATTCATCACTAAGCTACAACATCAGATGCATTCATTATACAAAAAAACAACACTAATCAAATAAGCACATAAACAACATCGCACGAAGCACATCAAGACACAGGATATACATGGGTCACCCCAATGTGGGGCTATGTCCACCAACTTCTTCTTCTTATTTATTAGTCTCTGATCTTCTTACATTCATCTACTCCTGTGCACAAATCCATAGAGCCCAACTTCACAGTGAACAGGTAATATGTGCACAACGCACTAGATTCACGTTCCCCAAAATCAGGTCAAGGCACAGAGCCAACTCCTCAATAGCACAGAGCACTTACATACAACGTATGTGCACAAAGAAACTTACAAAACACTTGCACTTAGCTTTGCAATCCCTTAACACATTCTTGCACAAATCCAACCATATCTAGTAGTTATGCACTAAGCCTTTTACCAATAGTCATGCTCTAAGCCGATCTAGTGCTTCTTACATCACTTAACTACCTATTTATATCATTACAAAAAGGCCTAAGCATGGGTAAACCCATGGGTCGACATCCATTACCTATTACATAAACCCTAAAAACACTTTGGTGGGTCCACAAGCCCACAAAACAAGCGAGATCCCGCGATCTCCGCTTCGCCTGGGTGCTCCATCTTCGACCAGCCTGTCAAAGTCCCAAAAGTGGTCAAACACAACCAATGTTTCCTCAAAACTTGGTCAAGGGCCAACATGCGCACAATCCACAGTACAAATAATTCTATGGCGTTCACAGTGCGCAGGGTGCGCGTCTGTGGACAGGGAAATCCGCACATATCTTGTCACACGTCGAGGGAGAATTTTTTAGTGAAATACTCCTCCTCCAACTCTAAATTTTACCTTTGGCAGGTTGGGCTAGGTCGGTTTTGGTACCTATAAGACAAATTGATTAAAATGAAGTGCTCTCTAAGCTCAAATAGGGTGGAATTTGGTACCAATCCCCAGTATGGTCACCAATCTATTGTGTTGGTTTTGTCCCTTGGGTGAGAAAAACAACAACACTTGCATGTCTAGATGAGCCTGCTAGACAAGACAGAAGTTTGTGACTGGGTTAAACAATCCAAACACATGTATAAACAAAGAAAACAACTAAAACAACTAAGAAATAAAAGTTAGAAAGCATGAGAAACTTAGAACCATAAAAATCAACCAGTGACCAACATAATGCTACCAATGGATCAATAGATTAGTAGGAAAAACACCGTAGAGAAAAATGACGACTTATGAGTCCCATATTCCTCCTTAGGAGGGCTCTTGAGTTCCCTAATGGATAGTTCTTCTTACAATGGAAGAAAAATGGCAAATGGTGAAGAACGACAATGCCTATTCCCTCAAGAGGTGAGTGGAATGGCCTATTGCAATGATGCTTGAAGGCTCCAAAGAGAAAAGAGGATTCTCAAGGGAGAATTCTTGCAGCATAATAATACTATGAAGATCTGGGTTTCTTAGTGCACTCATGGATCTTATTTATAGCATTTCTTCAAGGAAAAATGTAATTGGTTCTTGGTGTGAACAAGGGGCCTTTTAGGGCACCCTCTAGTCCTTGACCAGCACCCCATTCGTATTTCCCTCAAATATGAAGGTCAAATCGTGTTGGGAGCTGGTCCATAAGTGGTTGAGGGGCCGAAGAGATCCATAAATGTGTCGTTGATATAAGTGCGCAACTTTTCTTGTACACAGTCACGCACTTAGCACATTGTGTGCTCTAAGGGATTTGTTGGCTCACGCACACTGCGCATTGTGCACGCGCTTCCTTTGGTGAATTTGCGCATGTCAATTTTTGACCCAATTTGTATAGTTTTATGTCTTTTGAATGCATTTCAGTGTTGCAGGTGAACTAGTTGTTGTTGGCATTGTTGTATTTCTGTAACCATTTGTGTGCAATGGTGTAAACGATATTTAAGTGATAACACTTAGAATCTTCCCACCAACACAAGTGATGCCATGCTTGTCACCTAATGTATTCAAATATCATCACCCATAACCATTTTGACTTGTGAAGGTTTTTATTTTACACACTTATTTTTCTTCTTTTGAGCTAGAGAACCTTCTAAAGAAAAACCCCCATTCACATATCCTCCTATAAGCAATTCTAATGTCTATAAATATAGGAAAGAACCATTATATCCCAGCTTTTATACAAAACCTTTAACCCACTACAACATATTTTTATCTCTCAAAACTCCAACAAAAGTACATGATCCCTTCAATACATTTACTATAGTGATTTCCACCAGTTGGGCACAAGTCTCATCAATACAACTATTCATAGATGCATAAATTGCTTCAAAATAAGACCCATAACTTATGTTTAAGCTTCTCCAACTCTTTGAAGGTCCATAACCTACAAATCCATCACATAAATCATTCACAAATAACCTTGAGAAATAACCCCTTGCATATTGCTAGAAACTAGAGTGCATACATAAGTAGAACGAAAGAAATTGAAATTAGTATTGAAACTACACCCATATGCAAGTGTAGGAAATGAGGCAAATCCTTTTACACCAGCCTACCATCCCACCTAATCACCTTGAAATTTTTCCAATGAAAACACAACCTAAGATGATATTTCTAACTAAGTACAATAAAGTGCATTTATCCATCTATCTGGAGGATGTATGTTGGCTTGGGTATCCACAAAAGTCCTATAACCTAAAGTTGTTGAATCGTGATAAAACAACCTCGGGGTCCTAACACTTTGATCCTCTAGGAAGATGTATTGCCTTACTCTACAGTCCTTGAGAGGAATAGATTTATTTTCCCTCATATGGATTAGGGAGTAGCCCACTTGATCTAACTCTAAAATACATAAACCCTAAAACCCTAGCTTCTCATCCCTCCCTGACATCTTCATAGTTTTTTACCAATTCCTAGGTCCCTTCCCTTCATTCTAAGGATAGTACCGAGGGTAAGCCCTAGATTTTTTAGGGCACAAGGCCAAGTCAATGACTCATGAATAGATCATATTTAACTCATCAACAATCAGCTCACTAAGAGAATACATGTCACAAAGTGGGATTTGAACCTAGGTGGGGAAGGTAACAACTTTTCCTCACATCCACTTGTGGTTGTGTGTGTGCATGTGTCTGTGTGCACGTGTGTGTGCATGTGTGTGTGTGTGTGAACGGTAACATTTTTTCTTCACAATCAGTTAAGCTACACATGCCAATTTGTTTGTGTGTGTGTGTGAAGTGTAACATTTTTTCCTCACAATCACTTGAGCTACACCTGCCAATTTGTGTGTGTGTGTGGGGGGCG
>SNQJ01S0026072.1:68800-85108 GCA_010110895.2 Picea sitchensis
ATATAAAACAAGCACAATGGGTTTAATAACTAAGGAAATAACTTATGATCCTCAACTTAATCAATCAATTAGTGAGATGACAGTCACATGCAGATTGAATAAGCATCAGTAAAGAACATTCACTCATAAGATATCAGAGAACAGAAAAGAAAAGTCTGACAACATCACTGAAGGAAGCCTGCAATTTTTCATATAATAAGAATAGGTCTCTCTTACAGTAGTAGCATGTAGAACCCAAAATCGAACCCTTGGTTCATCTTCTATCCTAAGATTTATAGCATTACAAAGTAGTTCTAAGATTCTGAAAACAAGGATCAAATATACTAAACATAGTAACTCAAAATTCTGTTGCAAAAGAAGTGGGATACTTCCCCAAAATGAGGCCAATCCCAGATTTCTCTCTGTTGATTTTTGGTGTAGTGTAGAACAACCTCCCAAGGCTAAATGATGACTTTCAAATAGAGACTAAGTCAAATTTGTTGATGTGGCCAAGTGCCCTGCTTTTCTATCTTAATTAAAGATGTCCATAGACCTTTGAAATAACTCTTTTCTCCATGATTTGTCAAAAATAGTTGCTGGAATAGACTTGATAATTCATCAGCCATTCATTCGAAAAGATCTTGAATCTTTTCATCTACAAAATCCTTGATCTGTGTAAAAACTCGTTCAATTCTGGACACACAGGCTTTCGGTGGTTATCTGGGAAAATTCCTGGTGAGTTATCCACCGAAAGTACCTCCTTTCAGTGGTTAATGAGCGCAGTGGAGGCTCGCCTAAACCACCGAAAGTTACTCTTTGAAGAGTTTCAAAATTGCAAAAATGTCTATCTTGAATCCTCTTTTAACACTCAAATTTTCTTAGATGCTACAGTCCTGGTTCGTGCAGACCTACGAACTTTTTTTGATTGTGTAGGGGGTTCTGGTACATCCATTATAGTTGTGGCTAAATTAGCCAAAGTGTCCAACCCAGTTTGTTTCTCTTCAGGTGATTCAAACTTCTTTAGCTTGAGCCTCAGAATCTTGAGCTGCCTGTATAATTTCATATTTTCTCTGATCAACTCTTTGTTTCTATCTTTGATTTTATCATGTTTTTCTATAAGAATTTGATTCATTTTAAACAGTTCAGCATTTCTGTCAGTGAGATCTGCGTTGGCCTTTTTGATCACCCTTTCCAGAACTTCCCTCTCATAAATCTCTTGTAGGAGCTTGTTTATCTTTTGTGCTTTACCTTTCTTAGGCCTACTTGAGGAGGTTTCTGCTTCTGGTTGCCTGTGGGTCTCTGGAGGATTTGATGGAGGTAAATTTGAATTCAATTTTGCATCCTATTTGATCTGCAAGTTGTCCTGTGTCTTTGCCATCCCTTGCTCTGATTCAGAGTCACTATAAGGTAGATTGAGAAGGTTTTTTCCTATGACAGGGTTTTTATCTTCGAACTGTAATTTCCTCTTGATTCCTCCCTTCTTGCTAGGGGATGTTTTTATAGGATCTCTGGGTATTGAGATTCCTTTCCTTTTCCTGTGACTACTCTTAGGAGTAGGAGATTTTCTGCCTCTAACCTTCTTAGCTTCTATCTCTGGAGGTCTTTTTGTTTGCAACTCATTCCAAAACAAAAAGAAACCCCACTCAATGTGTTTCCTCTGCAGAGCTTCTCTCACAAGAAGGGTAATCAGTCCCGGATGTGATAATCTACTTACAACTTTAGCAGGCCGGGCTTTCACCTGTCTTGCCATCTTAGTCAGGGTTTTATGAAATAAGTAATGCATGTTTATGTGTTCTCTGCCTGTGAAATGATTCAGCAGTTTAAAATGGTAATACATTACCCTGTTGTAGCACCCCTCACAAGTGATATACACCAAAATTGCCCTCAGCAGGGACTGCCACTTTGATTCTAGATAGGACATGGGAATATCCTTCTTCCAGGTCAAAGCTTTATGCACTGGCAACAAATACGACCTGAATTCGACATTTGAAGGTGAGGAGGTTTTAAACCAACAGTCCCCCGTTCTGGATAACCCTCTGTATTCAGCAATAGTTGTTTCATCTATAATAAACTCCTCCCTACCTATTTTAGCAATCCTTCCATCATAGGAGAGGGAAAAAGCTTCGGCCGCCTGTTGGTGAAATGTAGTAAACTTCTCACAGTATGTGAAAACCCCTGTCTGTCTAAAACACTCTGCTACCTCCGGATGAGCTTCAAAATACCACATACCATCGACTTTGGATCTCAAAGCAGGACTTGCTTTTGACATGAATCGATGCTGACTGTGCCTAAAACTGTGGGAAACAAGGTGTTTGGGAGGCAATGGCTCTGGGAACTAGGAATACAGTCGATATCACTTATAAAAAACCGGTTAAATCAGTTGACAAAGCATAGGATTAATGAATTCACTAAAACACTGACCCAATCTCAGATGACAATCTAGTTGAGGAATGCCGAAACTTCAGATTTTCGGAGGCAATTGTATTTCTGAAACTTTGAAAGAGAGTAGTTTCCGATCTTACCTGATAACCCGACCAGGTTTCCTTGACTCAGGATGCTTGCTGAACTCGAAGACACTTTGACAATCGCCAGAGAACGTGGGATTAGGATTTTTGAAAATATGATTTGCTGATAAAATCGTGGGCTTGTGGTTGGCTTCAGCGATATTCGGGATTCATTATAACTCATCGAGTTTTCAGATGAAGGAATGACCTGGTAATGATGGCTGACGTACTTGTCAATGAAATGGGGGGTAGCTCTGTGCAATCACACCTGCCAATCACCGCTCTGCGTGGATTTGAAATGATCAATGCAATGGATAAGACACAAGTGCTTCGAACCTTTCGGATGGACGCCACGAATGTGCATCATCTCCCGCATGGCGAGCTTTCGGCCGTTGTATTTCTAATCATTGCGCTGATTTTTGACATCTGGCTCATGCGAAAGCACGAGCTTTCATTTTTCCCGTTCAAACACTTTCGGTGGTTACTTGCCTTCTGCTTCGACCCCTTATCTGTCGAGAATGAAAATTTTCGGTGGTTAATGAGCACAGTGGAGGCTCGCCTAAACCACCGAAACCTAATATTTTGTCATTTTCTTGACCGAACCAAAGTCAACATTTCTTTTAAGATTATTTTGGAAATACAGACTCTCTAACCTATTTACAGAAATTTTGAAATTAAATTTAGGACACAACCTATCATCTAAAAATCAAATAAAATCCACTGATTTATTTGAGGAGTTAACAGTATCTATGTCTCTCAAGCTACAAAGGCACCCCTTTGGCTCAGAAACCATGATCAAGGGGTATCTATTCTACAAAAGTCTCCCAAGACTTACACATGGCCTAATTCCAATTTAGTGTACTCCTTGCACAAATATTATATTCCATGAGGAGAAAACATGTTGCTTGGGGGAATCAAATCCTAGTGGAGGCAACAATGACACCTTTCTTTCACCAACTAGGAAGGCCCTCATTGATATGGTATCATATTTAGAATACATAAGGAAATCCCCCATTGATATGGTATCATATTTAAAATACGTAAAAAAATGTTTTGTGCAATAATGGCCTTAGAACTTTTATTAGAGCCTCGAGATTTAAGATATGATTTTAGCCTCTTTTTAAAATAAATAGGGGTTATCCTCTCTTGTTTGTAACTGTTATTATTTTATTATATTATTAATACAATCAACCAATGTTTTGATTCTTATTGGAAATGTCTTCCTCCGTTACTCAAATTTTCATGTACAACCTTTGGTGTGCAAGTGCCTCCACTATTATCTCCTTGCTTTTGGCTCTTTTGTTTTTGTTTCTTTTAGTTTTCTATTTCTATTACATCAATAGTTGTAATAGTTTCATTCGTAGTTCCATTTTGGATACCCGATGAGTCTTGAATGAATTATTCTCTTCGACTTGGATCCATATATGTCAAGATAGAAGCCATACCCGGTCTTCTCTAGTGACAAGGCTATGGATAGAGGATGAGGTATCTAAGTCTTCCTCTCTTTGAAGGTAAGGATGATATCTTTGTAATATTTGATTAACTAATCATACTCATTTCATCTCTTTGGCTACTAAGTTTATAGCTTATGGACTGATCTGAAATTGAAGGCTTGTACCACATGCAAGTGAAATTTTATGTGTCTTGGGAAATGGATCAATTTGCAAGAACATATATTTTTTAAATGAGTTTTGGACTGCCCGCAGGGGTGTAGACCGATTGGCATGTGTCGTGTAAATGGAAGAAATTGTGTAAAGGAGGTCTCAAGTTCGATTCTCACCCTGCTTTATCTGTGTTCCATGCTTGCGGGATGTGTGGCACACCTAGGGGTATATGGGTAGCGGACGGGTATCGACCACGTGTCACGCAAGAACAAGAACCGCGATTTGTCGATTCCCCCAGCATTAAAAAAAAAATGAGTTTTGGACTTAAAATTGCAAAAATAACAGAGATAAACAGTCATCAAATAACACACATAACACAACAAATGATAAAGGAGTTCACCCCTCTCTTGGGCTACATCTCCTGGTCCATCTTTCAATGGTCCTCTTGCATTAAGTGTTCAATATGTGAAAAATAGCAATTTACAGTGCTCAAATGGAAAAAATAACAGCTCCAATGGCTTCAGAACTGTCAAAAACCCATGTCTAGGCTTTTTCTACTCCTGGTTTCGTCAAAAAATGAAGAAGATATCTCTCCTGGAAGTTTTTTCTTCCACTATAGCCAAATCATCCTCCAAAACACACACACAGTGCCAAAATCCAATTCGCACACTCCAAACCTAGCTCTCCCACATTGTTTTGGATCATGGGCAAATTTGGCACATTGTTAGCACGCTTTTAGCACCTGATAGCAGAGGTTGGGGTCACATGGGTCATGTGGCCGTGACCTAACTTAACCGTCCACCCCCGAATCGGTCGGCTCTCATTTAATTTGCACTCCAAACCACATGGCATTGGTTGCAACTATGTGTCCATGGGTTGGGTCTAAGCCCTGACCCTTTTTCCACTTAATGGAACCGCCACTCAAACTTAAATATTAATTGCGCCATTATAGGTTAAGACTCACACGGTATGTAGGCTAGTTGCCCGGCCTACGCGCTCATCCATCCACTCATAGGTTGTCGGTTCGAACTCCGTAGAGCCCAAGCCAAAAAAATTAATGGTCGGTGGGGTGCCATGTGTCAACCCACGATTGGGCCATGTGGCACCTTGCCATTGGTCCAAGTTAGCACCCCAATGCCCAGTCAGTTGTCCAGTCACATGTCACGTGTCCTTGACATGTCAGCAACAAATCATCTATGCCATGTCAGTTGTACGATTTTACAGAATTTACAGTTAGCTGCCACATCAGCTTGTACGGACTGTACAGTCAGCAAAATTTTGCATGTTTGGAAAAACGGACAGAACAGCATAACTTTTCCATACGGACTTTGTTTAAGCCCATTTAAGTTGCGTTGTAATCGTGAAGACGAGATCAACGCAATGAAGTCATTTTCAAACAATTTTGAACACTTTCATTTTTGATCATTTTTTGATCCCCTAGATCATGGACTTAGTGATTTGTTTTTTAACATCTCTATAAGCTCCATGGCTCCCTCGTTGCATTATTAGTGACAAGACTACCAAGTTTGTGATACACTTCTAGCAAGAATTTTTCAAGCTAGCTAAGGGTCACTTTCAATATAAGTACAATCTATCACCCTCAAATAGATGAAAAAAGAGAGGTAGTTAATTATTCTTAGAGGGTTATCTTCACATGTATAGAGACCATAAACAAAGTAAATGGATGAGATGGTCGCATCTAATTTAATATCGGTATAGTACTACATATCATTATGTCACCAAAATGACCCCTTTTAAGGCATTATATGGCTATGAATTTCCACTATCAAGCATTGGGTCATTCAAAAAGTTAGTCCTTGACACTGCGAACTCTCCATTGAGAACACAAAGTGTCTTTGACATCCTAAAAGACAACTTGTCCATGGCAACAAATAGAACAGGATTCGAACTTGCGCGGTCGAAGCCAAATAGATTTCAAGCCTGGAAAACTCTATTCAAAGGAATTTTCATAAAAAACCGTCGACAACAGCGTTCGAACTTGCGCGGGCAAAATCCAACAGATTTCAAGTCTGTCTACTTAACCACTTAGACATATCGTATGTTTCTATCGAAACGTGAATATAACGCTAATTAAAGTTAATTTCTGAATATATTATATTAAGATAATTTCATGTGATCAGCGACCACATACCATGGAATGCAATGCAATTCCATTAACTTATTGGACCACTCAAATGTTTACATATATAGTCTTCCAAAGGCTCCAATCATAAATATGATTGGCCTTTTCTCAAAATCAAAACATATAATATGATACAACCCAAAGGCTGCAATATAGATTGCATTATTACATCACTCATGAGATTTGATTTTCAAAGACTGGATGACAAGATTAAGATTATTTTGACATCATTTCTTTTTCACTTGATTGCTTAATGCAGCTTACCCTCCTACAAAGTCGATGCTTCTTTACAAAGTTTGTTTAAATCATTATTAAAGAAGACATTTATGAATTCGATTCTTACCTTAGGGACTCTTTCCATGATGGGATATAACAATGGATTTTCTATCTTATATCTCCCTTTTCCCAATTTAATGATGATGAGTTTGGAGTCCCCCAACACTTGTAGATTAGAAATTCCTCTTTATTATGCAATCTTAAGGGAGGGATATCGATAGTGCAAAAAATTATACCCTATTGTCTGTCCCTTATCATACTTCATATTTAAAAATAATGAAGTGTTTTTCCTTCAAGTAGAGGTTGCCACCTACACCACATAGGGATTTTTTACAAGCACTATCAAAGAAACCCCAAGTCACATCTTTGTTAATTTTTGGTTCTAATAGTTCTTGGCTTCTTTAGTTTTGTATGATTCCAAATTTCCCCATAAGTATATATTACTCGGTGATATACTTGTATCAGTAGGATTTCCATTCCCTACAATATCATATCATTTCTTGCAATCCAAATAGTCCAACTCATTATACTAGGTAATTCCTTGTATTTTGTCATCGATCTATCTTTGTACCATCCCTCAAAGCAAATTGTAAATGAGTCACCTTCCCACTTTTCTTTACCTTCAGTCAACTTTAATGCATCTAACCATACTTCTCTCTGTAAATGGACAATGAACTAGCACATGGTCTATAGTTTCCTCTTTAATCTTACACATGATGCATCTACTTGGTCGTTTCCATGTTTGCTTCTAGCAATTATACCAAGTAACAATTTTATAAGATAAAATCCGACCAAATAAAAATCCTTGTTTTCAATGGGCTATTCAACTTCCATATTGACTTCTATAACCATTTCTTATTATCTTTTGTTTCCTCTTCCACCTTTACCTTATACCCTAATTTTGTTGTATAGTTGTTAGATATTTTATTCCTAGACCAAGTAATTTGTTGTCCTCGTCCTTTATTATAATTGCACAGTGTTTTAAATTGAGGAAGGATTGATTCCATTCTTCTATTGAATCTCCCAAAAATTCCAATTGTGAGACAAATTTCCACCCTTGGTTCCATTTACTACTAGAATCTAGATCAACTACATCTGTTAGGTGATAGATTCCCATATTATTAAGGTTGTTTTTTAAAGGATGTGATAGTCTATAGTTACCCAAGATGCCCATCCATCGATCTTCCCCAATTCTTACTTCGTTGCTTCTTTCCCTATTTTCCAAGCCAACCATTCCACCAAGGGAAAGGCCCTCACTAATGCCTTCCATATAATCGATGCTCCATTATAACTTTTCACTTCATTTCTAATCCAGTCCTCAACATATTCTAGAGCTATGAATTTTACCACCATCACCTTACCCCCACAAACCTTCATGATGTATCATCCTCCATAGGATTTTCGCTACCAAGGCCTGACCAAAAAGGTGAATGTTTTTCAAGCCCTCCATATTCTTTAGAATTTTCCAATTTCCTCCATCTAACCAAGGAAATCCTTTTATTTCGCCTTTTCCCTATGCATAAGAAGCTAAAGCATTTTCCTTTGATCTTTTCCAAAATTTCTTTTGGAATGTAGGCTAGAGATAACCAAAATATTGATATCCCCTCCAAAACATATTTTACTACTGTCAGAATATCATTTCTAGAAATCCATTTGTAACTCCATTTTGACAGTCTCCCTTCAATTTTCTCATACAATCTATTCCAGTCTTTTAACTTGTAATCATTTGGTTTAAGATTAAACCCCAAATATTTCAATCCATTATCAAATGTGATAGGATAAAATGGAAGATTTTGAGCAAGTTGACTTTACCTCTTCCTCCAATCCATTCAAGAGTGTTGGTGATTTTGTGCATTAACTTCCATCCCTATTTCCTTGCAATAAAGGTCTAGGATCTCTTCATATTTCCTTGCTTCACTAATTGTTCCCAAACCAAATAGCATAACATCATACACAAACAAAATATGTTATAAGGAAAGAGATTGTCTTGTCTTAATGCCCCTAATATTTCCCTCCCTTTTTGCTACTATAAATTCTACTCATCCCTTTGACAACCAACAAAAATAAGAATGGGGACATTATGCACACCTACTTGAGTCATCTCGTTGCATAGAATAATTTTTATAGTCAGTGATTTATCAAAATTGCAAGTGATGTTGAGGCTAAGTATCCCATTATCCATTTAATCACATCCATATCTGAATCATCAGTAGCCTCGAATATAGCCAACTAACTTTAACATATATCTTTGTGAGGTATATTTTCATTAGTAGAGATGGAATTTTTTTTAATTGAGTTTGTACTTTCGTGTGTTGTTCCCATTGCATCATGCAGTTGCATGTTGATGATGAATCCAAGTTGATCTTCTTATAAACCCTGAAAGAATTTTTTTAACATATTAGCAAGGATCTTAGAAATAATTTTGTAGAGAAAATTACATAATGAGATCTACCTATAGCCATCAAAAGTATCATGGACATTCTTTTATGGATTAAGGATATGAAGGTTGCATTTAGTTCCTCCAAAACATTTCTAGAAACCCTAGAATCCTCTATTACCCTTAGGAGTTCTTCCTCCAAAAAGTCATAAAATCCACAATAAATTCAGTTGTCCATCCACCTGGCCCAAGGATTTTTTCCTTTTTTTAAGGAGTGTAAAAGTGCTTTGAGTTCCTCTTTTAAAGCCTCTAGTTCTAGTTCCTCATTTTGTTTATCATCTATCATTCTTGTAAGTAAATATTCCTACTATCTTGTCCCTAGGAGGTTCTTTGAACAAAGTTCTAAAGGGTTGTATACCTTCTTCTACAATATAGGTAGATAATTGAAACCCCCAATGTATGGGACCACACCCCATGATCATCCATATAATAAGGATGTGTAATCAAAGATGGCAATCTCAACCCCCATGAACCTAGTCAGTGGTTAGTTAGGTCATCTTCTCAATCAATTCCCTTAACGTTCAAATCCCTCAACGTTCAAATCCCTCTTCAATATAGACAACACATTAAAACAAAGTGAGTTTACAATAACAACAATCGGTTCTAACATCCCCCCTTAAACTTAGCTTGGAGGACGAATTAAATTATTACATAACATCCCCCTTAATTTGATAGGGACTACAAATGATGACAAGAAAAGAAATTGATCCAACTAAGTACAATAAAGAAAACATTGCCACCTCCCAATAACAACCTACTAAAAATCATCATACTAATCAATGAAACAAACAATAGCAGTTTTTAAAGCAAGTATGAACAATTGTCACCTCAATAAGATTCTCCACCCAATCTACTTTAAAATTAGTGAAACAATCCATGCACCATGATTACGAACAAGAGGAGACTTAGTTGAGTCATCTTAGTTGATCAATCAACTAGAAAATAAGGCAATATAGTCTTAGTCAACTAGTCGACTAGATAATAATAAATTACTAACAACAATCTATGTCCAGCATACAAATAGTCTCTATCAAAGAAGGGCTGAAAATGAGCTTGAGAAATATTGAAACAATTATTTCTATAATTTTATTATTAATCATACAACATGTTTTAAAATATATGTATATGAGAACATTAAAATGTGAAAGTATCAAAGGTAATATAATTTCCATTAAATATGAATATTTGTGTAATTTCTTGATGATGTCAATTTGCATATGTATAATGCAAAAAGTGTTAGTGTCAATTCCAAGTATCTTCTTAGTATTGCTTTTAATTAGGTAAGTATAATCTCATTATGATTACCTCATGTTTGAAAATAGGCCCTTGTATATACACTTTCATAAATCTAATATATAGATAAACAATCATATATAATACTGAGCGAAGTTATAAATCTAATATATAGATAAACAATCATATAGGGCAAAGTTCCATGGGAAACCATGTAGAATGTGGATTTGTTGCATATGGAATCCATCCATAATCTACGAGGATTCAAAGGGTAAAGTGAGATAAGTTGTACTTCGTATATATATAAAAGTTATAAATCTAATATATAGATAAACAATTATATAGCGCAAAGTTCTATGGGAAACCATGTAGAATATGGATTTGTTGCATATGGAATCCATCCATAATCCACGAGGATTCAAAGGGTAAAGTGAGATAAGTTGTACTTCGTGTATACTTATATATATATAAGTTACAGTTATAATGATTTAAGATATTATGAGGTTGAATCCATCTAGATCTTAGTATAAATTTGATCTTAGTTATAAATTTATGTTGATGATATTTACCATGAATATAATTTAAAAAATAACACATAAAGAATAACACACTTTTATGTGAAACTAATGAAATTAACTTGAATATCTTATGAGGTTGAATCTATCTAGATCTTAGTATAAATTTGATCTTAATTATAAATTTATGTTGATGATATTTACCATGAATATAATTCACAAAAAAATAACACATAAAGAATAACTCCACTTTTATGTGAAACTAATGAAATTAAGTTGGATATCTAAACACTCTCATATATAGATCAATGGATTTGGAACTTTTGTTTGGATGTCTCAACATTCACAATTAAAATGAACATTCCTCCAAAATCCATTCACATTGTATCTCAATCTGGAAGCTCTCTTTACAAGTTCAATTTTAATGTTATAAATATTTGTAACTCTACTTGTTATTTGGTCATTTTAAAATCTGATGATTTCTTACATCAGCAAAGATGATATCAATCAATGATTTATACACTGGTTGATTTTAGTTAAAAAGAAATGACACATGAGAAGTAGGATAAGTCATTGTTGATGCATTATTTTTAATGCAAATCATTATCATGCAATTAAGTTACATTATTGGTGATTTAAATGCAGAAGACATTTAAGTCGATGAAGATGAGCATGATTTTTCTTTGATCACTAACATGTCTATATATGACTACTAACTCTTTTAATATTATTAAGATTTATGAGTTCTCGAGACCATAATGGAACCAGTAAATATGAACCAAAAGAGAGCAAGAACCATGATGAGCTTTCATAAGGCTCATTCCTTTGAGTAGGATGCATTCATTTGTGAAAGATTGTATGTCATCTTCACATGGGGTATACAATGGTGGTAAAAAAGGGTCATTACAACATAGCTTCATAAATTAAGAACTTGTCAAATCTTTTTAAAATTGTATCCTATCATATTCTCTTGTGTGTCCAAGTTTGCTTCAGTTTGATTGGTTCAATATCAATAAGACCTCTATCCTCCAATCTTCTAACAAAAAAATCAGTCAAAGGATCTACCAAGGCACTGTCACCCCAAATTGCAGAATTTCCCAAAGGAAAATTAAAGTCCCCTCCCACTATGACAATTTCAAATCCAATGAAGCTTAGATTGAAAAAAAAAATCCTAATAGGGGAATCTATTAGTGCATGGACCATACAAGTTGAGAACCATAATCTCTTTCCCTAGCTCCTAGGAATAAACTAGTAGTCTTAAACTTGAGTCAAAAGACTATGAATTAGAGCATGCGAGAAACCTAGTTTTCCACCTAGAGACCAAAGTCCTTGATCTACCTTTCGAATTAGAAAACTTGAAATCACAACCATTTAATAGCTTGCCTAAATACTCACATAGTTTTCCCCCTTCACCATTTGTTTCTTGAAGTAAAATAAACTCTTAATTATGGGACTCCACCGGTCTCTCTAGGACACATTTTTAGAGGTTTTTCCTAACCCTCTACAATCTAAAGACAGACCAATCATTATTCACTAGAGGCTAGGATTTGACTTTCTCTAAGAAGCCCTTCTATAAACAATTGATTGCTAGATTGAACCTCGATGTGTGTCATTTCTTAGGCTAAGAAAATATGATATTTCCTACCCCTACTTCCCCCCTTGCACCCTTTAATTTGTAACTAAGATAAGCCCCCTTCCACTCAACCCTTCTACTTCCCAAAAACCCTCTTTCTTGGGCCTCAAAAATTATTGATTAGATCAATAATTACAACCACATCGTCATTTAAGTGTTTTATCTCAACTTGATTAGATATAAAAGTTAAAACAGTCAAAGGAGGATCAAAGACATCACTATCCAACTCAAAACCTAGATTACCCCAAACATTTTGAATAGTGGTTTCTTCCCCCTCACAATTAACCTTAGAATATAAACCCTCATCAGAAGATCATTAACCAAACCACCAATATACCATAACCACGACCCAAACAGTTGAAGTCATAAGAAATTATGCATGAAAGGGATAGGTCTTTAATATTCATACATTTATATGGAAAGATCAAGGTTCTAGAGGACTGAGATAATTTTGGATTAATAGCTAGATCCATTCACCTTATGCCTAGTTGATCTGAATCATTCTCTAGGATATTTGTGTTGATTTGATCATTTAGAGTCTCCTCAACATGTGCCACTTCATCACAACTTGAGCATAAACCAAGGGAACAATTTGGCCTTAAGTTCTCAAGTAGGAAACCTTCATTATCATTATGAAGAGAGGACTTACCTTTCCCCTTATTATTCACTTCATACTTCCCATCACTCTCCCAATATTTATCTTGAAAGGCAAGGAGTAATCATGATAAATTCCCATAGAGATGAAAATGTGCACACTTGAAGGGCACCCGAATGTAATTGAGAACCTTGGTATATGAAAAAATCCTTCTCTGAAGAATAAGATCCCCTACTAAACCTTCTGGCATATCGATTTCCACTAGGATGTAGACTATGGACATATTTCACATGTCCTAAAAAGTCATATTTGCCTCAAAAAAAGACCCTAGTGAATTTCTTATTTCCCTAAAAAACTCATATGACTAGAACTCATATGGAAGTCTTGGAAGTTTAACCCATATGTTGGAATTATTTTCATTGATTTCAAAGTATTAATGTTTTCATTAATGTCATATTACATCTTTACAAATACACACAACATTTCCAAGATTGATTTATATATAGGTTTACAAGTATATTAAAAAAAGGAGCGCACACGGAAAAGTAAAAAGTGAAATGGTGGTTAACCCATGGGTTTGAAAGCCTGTGGTATTTTCCCATGGTATTTGGAAAAGTGAAATAAAAAAAGGGAATTAATTATTTAATTAAGAAG
Source organism: Picea sitchensis (assembly GCA_010110895.2). Taxonomy (NCBI): domain Eukaryota; kingdom Viridiplantae; phylum Streptophyta; class Pinopsida; order Pinales; family Pinaceae; genus Picea; species Picea sitchensis. Next base: position 82,374 of record SNQJ01S0026072.1, read on the forward strand.
TTGTGTCTTTTTAAATTAACATGTCCCTTCATGAAGGGTTACGATAAAGTATAAAAAGAGAAAGTATTGATAAAAAGTGTGTGGGTGAAAAATGTAATAACATTTCAAGAATTGAATGAGCAAAGATTGAATATCATTCCAAATGGGGAGAGTTACGAAATCAGTTCCAGGTCATCTTGCCATTTTCACAATAACTTATTTTCTACGACATTTCAGACCATGAATTTTTGAGGAAATGGAGACGAGATGTATGGATACATGTGATCAAAATTTCAGACATTATTTCACTAAACTTTCTAAGATATGCCATATGGAATTTAGGTTTCCTGAATGCTCCTGAAATCAGTTTCAAACAGGTCAGTTTGGCATTTTTGCTATAACTTATTTTATAGGATGTTTCAGATCGTGAAATTTTGAGGCGAGATCGTTGGGTACATGTGGTTAAAATTATAGGTGTTGGTTTGCTATACTTTTTTAGATATGCCCTATGGAGTTAGGGTTTTTGAATAGTCGTGAAATCAGTTTCAAACGGGTTAGTTTGGAATTTTCACTATAACTTCTTTTCTAGGAATTTAGTGACTGTGAAATTTTCATGGATCTGAGGAGACATAGAGAAGTACCTGAAATAAAAATTCCAAAATTTGGTTCTCCATACCTTCTGAGATATACCTTGTGGAATTTAAGGTTTTTGAATGGTCCTGAAATAGGTTTCAAACAAGTTAGCTTGGCATTTTCTCTATAACTTTGTTTCTCGTAATTTAAAACTGTAAAATTTTCAGGGATCTGGGGAGACTTACCGAAGTACCTCAAGTAAAAATTTCATAATCATATTTGTAAAATTGGATACGTGGCATGTTGTACAATTTTGTTCTTTGGAAGAGACCAAAAACAACAAGCTTTGGGAAAGTTTCCATAAATTTCATTTGGAAATTCAAATTTTGGTCAGACCTAGTGAAGGCAGAAGTAGCAAGCAAACTCGGTGAAGATAATGTGAATGTTATTATGTTTTAAAGAAGTTATATGTATTAAAGAAGAAATTGTAACTTGAAGGTTGTCTCCACTCAAACAAAGAGATCAGTGTCTCTTGCTGATCCAGGTGGATATTGGTGGCCACCCGCCTATTCCACTTGGACCCACACCATTGTTTCTTTCAGTTTTCCAGCTTCCTTAAATGTAGCACAATTTACTATTTTTAGCAGTTCTTCGGGTCCTGAACTTCCGGAGCTGTTTTGAGGCCCTAAACGACGTTTTTTGGGCATGAATGCTCCGACGAATATGAGTCTTTTTCGGACTTGTTAATCATTGTTAGCAATGTATTCCTCGGATAGATCTTTCTAACGATGTATCATGTGCGTCAAACGGAGATAGTATGTCAAAGTTACGACCCCGGGAAATCGATGTACCAATTTACCCCAACGGGGCCCATATTCTGGCGTTTCATCTCCTAGGGTTAGGTTTTTGGATGTTTAGGGTTTTCCATTGTTTCTCAGTAATATATAGGCCTTCGAGCCTCATTGTAATAGGCATTTCAGAGGCCAATAGCCGCCACATCTCTTCTCAGAGATAAACTACCAGCGCCCTAGTTAGTTTATTTCCATTCTGTCTGTAAGCATTTTTCAATCATTTGTTATTAATGAAGTGAATTCTTATTTCCGTTGCATCTCTGCGTTTATGTGTATTTATGTATTTCATTGTGTTCCTACATAAATCGAGATCAGTGGTATCAGAGCGGTCTGCTCGTTCTCGATCTTTCTTTGCATGTCCCCAACGAGGTCGGTGTATAAGGAGTTGGGGCTCGATCTGGTTGAACATTTGCAAGATCAGTCTCGCAAACCTCGACGACCGCCCATGGGGGAAGAAAAGAAAGATGAGGGAGTAGGAGATCCTATCAAAATGTTGCTCAAGGAGGCCCTCGAGAAACAAAGGAACACGATGATGGACAACTTTGCCCAGATTCTTCAACAGATTCTTCAACAGATTCCCACTAGCGGGGCATCGACATCCAACAGCCACTCTGGAGGCGCCACTCCTTTTAAGGTACAAGTAAACTTTGGCATTCCCATATTTGAGGGCCAAATAGATGTAGATTTCGTAGATAGATGGTTGAATCTGTTAGAAGGATATTTCTTGGTTCATGAATTTTTCGACCGAGAAAGGATTATTTTCGCACTCCTCAAAGCCGCCCCCCATGTCAAGGACTGGTGGGAAACCTACTCGAAGCAACGGGGAGAGGGGGAACCCTCTCTATTCTCAGCCACACCCACTTGGAATTCTTTCTGAGACGCCATCAAGGAACAATATTATCCCATGGGGAGCTATGAGGACAAATACATACAATGGACTATGTTGCGGCAGCAAAGAGACCAAGACGTGCATGAGATGACGAATTTGTTTCATACCCTACTCACAAAGTTGGGTATCAAATATTCAGAGAAACATTTGTTGTTAAAGTACCGCAGTTGTCTGCACGGATAGATTCAGGAGGAAATGGAGTTCCTCGACATCTCCTCGCTTGGTGTGGCGTACCGATATGCTGCCAAGATTAAGCAAAAGTTCAAACAGAAAAAGAAAGACTTTGGGTCTGCGAATTATAAGCAAGGGAAAGGTACCACCAAACTGCAGAACAAAGGACCAAGCCAAGGCGGAGTGGCCCAGGATAACCCTCCAAAGCCACAAGCAAAGAACAACACCACGAAGCCAAAAAAGGACACGGGGAAGTGGTGTGAATTCCATAA